>PVIY010000976.1:72818-169211 GCA_004026745.1 Myrmecophaga tridactyla
TGGGCAGGAGGCACCAGGGATCGAACTCCAGACCTCCAGCACGGCAGGTCGGAGCTCTGCCTGCTGAGCCACGGCAGCCGCCCTAATTATCTCCTTTTTTAAAAAAAATCCCAAACCAGGATGAGTTGCTCCCCTCAACCATTATTGGGCATATTATCACATCGATAACCTTATTTCTGTGTGTATATCTGGATTTCCCCACTCCTTATGGGTTGGCTCTGCTTCAAGTCAGATAGACATGTATTAACCAGCTTCCCCATCCTCATCCTCACAAAGCAAGTGGAGAGAAATGCAAGCATAACTGTAGAATCAACTTCCTCAAAATCAATTTAGTACTTATTTGCTAATGAAAGCTGCAGTTCCCAAAGTCTTGGATCTTAACCTCATTAGTACCAACTTATCCATTATAAAAGATAGTGTCACTAAGTAAAAGTAGCTTGATTCTAATTAATGAATAAAATAGACGCCTATTACATTGTATGAAAAATGGTAAAAATCTCTAATTATACCTTTGGGAGGGTGATCCGGACCATTTAGGGCTCCCTGAATGGCTGCCTGGGCAGCAGAGTTCTGGGCCTTCAGCATTTCGATGGTTTCTCTTAGTTCTATAAGTTCGGACTCCTGTGGAACAAACAGAGTTTATAAGCTTTAATACCAAGAGGGAAGAATAAAATACCCTTGTTCATAATTCACCATCAAATGGGTTAGGTTTTATGTAGTTCTAATCTCCTGGGAGCTCTGGGTGCTTGGCTGACCTTGTCAAGTTATATCTAACAACTTCTCATTTAGCTAAAGGTAAAGGAGATATCCCAGCCCCTGCCCAATTTCCTGGGTATAATAAATAAATGTGATTTGAATAGTCTCTACTCCTTTCATAAGACAGCACCCAGAGCTGGCCAGTACAAATTAAAACAAGATATGACAACTCTCACTTTAGACTGAACATATTAATGCTGCTTAAGATAGATGTCTAGATATCATTATTACACTGTTACATTATATTCTACTTACTGTCAGCTGAAAACCCTGAATTTTAGTCAAATGAGTAAATTCAGACTTTATTTCATTTATTTCCCACTTAGACAACTGAATCTTTGTATTCAAGTGTAACACCTGGAACTTATCCTTTATTCATCTTATGAAATTCCAGCCAGTGTGCTGGCATAGCAAGGCCAGCTTAGTTTCTGACGTTTTTCATCCAATAATACGTATTGATTCCTGGTATGGACACCCAAACTCACTAAGTCAAAGCAACATAGGGAATAAAACAATAAGGGAACAGGAATATATGAAACATACTGCCCTTAAGTAGTAGCTAAATTACAACAGCAAAAAACAAAAAGTCAGCTTGCTAGGCAAACTTTTATAAAACTTCTATTTCCTAACAATTATAAGGTAGTTTTAGGATATATCCCAACAAAAACCCTTATATAAATCTGATCTCTTACAGTATTTATGAAGTGAATTATTTCACCAAAATTGGGTTACTCTGAGATGGATAAAAGAGAAAGAAAAAAAGGAACTGGATTGCTTTTTTAAGATTAGTACAATATTTCCTTCAAAAGCCCAATTACAAGAGTATCCTTGGTGGTGACGACAATCATAAAAATTAGATCTCTTTTAGCCTGTTAGAGTGGGAATTTCTCAGTAATGATTTGTCATTCATTGCTTTCTTTAGCATCATTGGCAGAAAGCCAGAATCAGGCTGGCTTCTTCATTCCACAGTATCCACATTCAACATCCAACAAAATGGCAAGGACTGTCAACAATTGCCTTTGCAGGAAACTATTTCATTCATGAGGATGTTAAGTAACTATTCTAACCTTAAGATACTTAAAAAAAAAAAAAAAAAAGATAGAGTATGCTAATTTGAAAGACATCCAAGTTTGGAATAGATACCTGGAATCACATGTATCTACTTTCATTAGATATCTAACATATTCCTCATGGAAGGCCGATTTTCTTAAAAACAAACCCTTTTATAGAATTTTAATTAGTTTGTAAGTCAAAGAATCCCAAAATGAAAAATCATTCCATTTATCATACAGGAAACTTCTGGAAAATTTCCAGTGTCATGCCACAAAAATCAGACCCAATTTGTCATCATCCCTCAATTTCTCCAAGTTCAATATTCTCTACCTTGACAACTAGTAATAGATAAGTTTACCAGAATTTAATACATTTGTCCATTATAAAACAAATAAAATAATTACTGGAAGTTCATTTTGTTTTTACCAGAAATTTATTTGCAGTAAGACTATATATAGTGTATATTTAATGAATCACATAATTTTAGAACATATACACTATGCTAAATTTTAATTAAAATCAGATTTACATTCTTAATCTTAAAATCAATGATTATTTTATTGCAGATTAAAATATGCTAAAATTTTGGTTTTAGCTTTAAAAGAGAAAAATGGAAATGAGAAATTCTCATGCACATATCTAAGAAACTGAAATGAAATATTTAGCTGACTTATTTCAATGTTAAAACTTTAAGCTCTTCTAGAGAAATCTACTCTAAAAACAATTTTTAAATGATTAAAGTGGAATATTCAGGGAATGTTGCTATTCAGATAACTGTGATTAAAATGATATAGAAGAATGATCACTTTCTAATATTTAGTATCTCTATGAAAATGGCAGACTGTAATAGGCTTGATGTTACTAAGTGTGACACACTAATCCAAAGGAAGAATAACTGGGTAAGAATTACATTTATTATATAGCTTGAGAAAATCACATCTATGAAAAATTAGTTTAGTCAAATTCATATTAGCAGCTCTTTAGGAGGACTTTGTAAGTGTAAGCAAGCCCTTACAAAATAATTCAATGGTCTTAAAAGCAAAATTCTACATTTACAGAATCTGTTCAAACCTAATTTTATCTCCTTTTCTCCTTTCTTGAAAGTTCCTTCCTTCTTTCTCATTTCAATTAATGAGATCCTGCCTCACCTTGTTACTCAAGCTAGAACCATCTCTTTTCTGAGTCTTTGTATATGTCATTTCCTTTGTCAGCCCTAAAGAACATGATGAGATGCCACCATACATGTAAAACGTCTTAATTTTCCTCTCAGGAAAACTGAAAAGATATCTTCTCCTTGCTTCTAGAGCATTCAGTGCATTTATTTCTGCAGATTGGGGAACTCAATAAATGTTGGGATAATTTTGGTGAAAAGTGCTGGTTTATGTAAAATAAGTGTTTCTCCCCTTCAGACAATAATTAAAAACCTCGACTTTACTAATTACTAATTTTTTTTATAGGAGGATGTTTGATCACCCAGGGAATGGAGTGCCATATCAAATTGTCAATAACTTTATCATACACTGCAAACAGAAAGTCTTAATATAGCTAGTAAGTGGAATCATCTTCCTTGGATGGCAAGGAAACAGACTTTCCTTTCCCTCTGTTCTAACAGAATCATAAAGATGCATTTAAAGCATTTAAAAATAAAAACTTGGCTGGGAAATAGAAAGTGTTTTTCAATAGCTTTTTTCCAGCCTTTCTTTTTCCCCTTCTAAATTACAGTTAGCTGTTCACATTTATTTTTTTAATCATATTTTTCTAAGATTTCTATAATGCATGGAAATCAAAACGTTGTCTCCATGGAACAATGCACTCCCCTCTCCCTACCTTTTTTTTTTTTTTCTTGGCCATGGTGGGGAATGCGGATTGAAGTATGATTAGAAATGAGTTCCAGAGAAAATGAATATCCATCATTAGATATCTGAAATATTTTCCATATGGGCTCTTTTTAGAGGGCAACCTAATGGAAGATTCTTAAACTTTAAGAATTCCTATTCAACCTTCAGAAAAATCCTGAAAAAATGTACACACCATCAGATTATGGATTTAAAGTCTATTCCTACAATTCAGGAGTTCCCAATTTCATCCTCTCCTCATTAATTATAGAAAAGAATATTTCAGACTGGTAGAACTTCAAAAAGGGTCTTGGAACTAAGTTGATCAGATCATATGTTGATATGATATTTTAGAATCTGAGGACCAAACTTCAATGTCATTGCCCTTCAGTGAGCTATTAAAAGAATGTTACTGGAAACACCTGCTGACCATGTACGTTTCTAGTTTTCCATGAATGGTTTTCTTGTATAAAAGAAGTTGGATGGAGTCAATATCCCTCTAGCTGTTAAGCTGTTTTGTACACTTTAAGGCTAAACAAATTATTAAGGTCATATTTGAGATGCCTCAAGATAAAATAATCAAATTTTGTGTCTTAATACCAACTTTGCTCAGCATTAGTTCCAAGCTAACTTCCTAACTATATCTGACCTCTTTCCAAATTCCTCTTGAGTATAAGCCAGATGTAGAATCCCAGTACTGACTGGGATTCTTGGCCACAAATATTGTCAACCAACTTGATCTTCTAGGAAAGATGAAAAAAATTCAATTAGTTCTTAATTTTGCTTTCTCACATTCACACTCACCAGCTGTATTTTCTTTGAAACATTTCCCTTCTTAGTGTTTGCCATGAAATCTTGTGAAGTTTTCTACTGAAAGAACCTGGCCAGCTCTGCCCCAGCTTGGTTCAGATGATCTAAATTCACCAATTTCCAGTAGTAGAAGCAATTTGGAAATTATGAGTTCATATTATTCTATGCTCTAAAAGGCTAATGTATGTATTTTTCCTAAGTCTCGTGACACAGTTTTAGAAATCTTTCCAGACAACTAAATATGTTAATCTAAACTGGGAAAAATTTAATGTAAAGTACCAGTTCAACTAATTTAAAAAAAATTTTGCACTATTTTCGAAAGAATTCCCTTTGAATTTCCTCATTTTCAACGCTAAGTAACTTTTCATCTGATCACCTAGAGAAGAGTTTCACAGCAGTAAGAATGAAAAATTCTTACGCTTTACAGTTGGTATAAGGGTTAGCGAAGCTCTATCACTCATACGAGATGACACTCTATCTTGCTCTGACCTATTAACACGACTAGCCTATCCTAACTTAATATGTGTGCTACTTGCCCTGACATCACAGCTATACAGAACTAATATGAAAGTCTTCCACATTTCCAATTTCTAAATATTATCTGTGAGTATAGCTTTAGTAAATTTCAACACAAGGATTTAAAAGCTCTGTATAATTTTCAACCATTAAAACCCAGATTTGCACAATTCCTGCCGTTTTTATTATTTCTATTGCAGCCTTTCCCAATTGATGTTCTGTGATAAAATTAAGCCCTATAAAATGCTTTGAGTGACTATTTTCTCAGTTTTGACAAGAATGGTACATGACTGGCACCATTCTAGAAGAAGAAAAGAGAGGTTTATTACACATACTGTATATTATGAATGCATTAGGGCATTGAGAATTCTTGAAGAGAAACTTTATGAAAGAGACAAGGACCTGCAAATAGAGAGAAATTCCTGACCAAACTATTTCACCATCACAGTATTAAAATGTTAGGACATAAGTAAGGAATAGGGCAATGCCTGGAGATAATGCCACCCTCTAGCCAGAATTATTGAAAATCATCTTATATTCTCCTATTTATCGATTTTCTATTATAAAACATGGTCTTTTAGCAGCTATTTGAAAAATGCTGCTAGATTGGTCTTCACTAAATTAACTTTATCATGTTAGTCTGTTGTCAAAACCTTTGAATGGCTCTTTATTGTCCAAGACCAATTTCCTTAGACACCTTTCTAGCCTAGTTCCAAGTTTCCCCCACAATGTTCATTTTTCCATTATCATTGCTCATAATTTCCATCTTTTCTGCTCATACTCATGCTGTTCCTTCCTCTATGGCATATGTTCCTCCAATTTTCACTTAATCGTCTCCATCCTCCCAAAGCCTAAGGCTCCTCCTCTCTGCTACCTCCACTCTGAAGCCAGCTTGAAGACGCGATTGTTCTCTGTAAGAACACTCATGACATTGCACTTTTATATTCCTAATGGCATCTATAATTTTCTGCCTTCTGAGTTGTTCATATGTATTTTTTCTTTCTTACCAGGCAGAAAGTGTTCTAGCAGACACATTTGGCAAGAGAATCAGTGTGATTTGGTATCTGGATATAATGAAAGTTGTTAGGACACTATTTGAGGGAGTGATTCTGGTCCATAAGCCAAACGAAAATTTCAATGTAGTTTTCAGCCTAAGAATGCCATGTTATTGTTGAAAATCACACACTTTGAAGCCGGAAGAAGTCAGACCACTAAGATCTGCATCTTACTTAATCGATACATGTAAAGAAGAGCATATAACCACCTTGACTTTGGTTAACTTGGGCATTGGTGTCCCACACTACTCCTCAACTTCCTCACTCTCAGCTTGACTTTTTTCAGTGCCATCGCCTGAAACATTGTATGCTTTAATTATATTTTTAATCATCATTTGTCACATACTAGAAGGATATGCATTGTGTATTGTTCTTTGCTGTATTCTCAGAAGCGAAATAGTATCTCATAGACAGTAGACATTCAATAGAAATTTGATGAATGACTAGTTGGATAAAACCTTGGAATTCCAGGAACTGAATTGAAAACCTCTAGTCTACATTCTCTAAGCATTTTTTTTTTTTTTTGCATGGGCAGGCACCAGGAATTGAACGTGTCACTGAGCCACCATGGCCCACCCTATTCTCTAAGCTTTTACCCAGGACTTTTGGATCACCAGATAGCAACACACCCTTTTATCTCAACTCCCTGAAGAAATGCCTTTACTGAAACTATGATTAAATGTTATGCCCTTAGCTTTTAGAGAAATGTCTATACGAACAGTTTTTGTCTTTTGTTGTTCCATGACCTTAATTTAAGCACTATTGAAATAAATTTCTCCTTGAATCCAGTGCCAGAAATTTTTGTCTCTTTAATGTAAATTATTCTCTTCTGGTCAGAAAATGAGAATCAAACATGCCAAGTGACCTCCCTTTGTACCTTAGCCTTCTTAACATTCAATTCAGTTCAGTGTTTTCCAAGAGTAATTATTTAGACTTAGACTTCTATTTAGATACATTCCTCTATTCTTTTTGTTAGATTCAGTCATTTTTATTTGAATTGTGCTATATCACATTGTGAATAATTTTATAGGTCCACCCAAACCCTCTTTGGAAACAGGCAAGCTTTAAATCTCAGATTTAAAAAATAAGTTCCAAACATTGTTTCATGTGTACAGCCTCTACGTAGAAGGGGGATCATTTTATTTTCAGTTAAACAGATGTGAAGGAAAATCTCAGACTATGATATTGTCTAAGAAAATTTTCACAATTTTGACAATGCTATATTGAAGGCTAATGAGTGCACAATTATGAAACTTCTTAGAGTATAGAAATCCCATTTTTATATATTCAGTTACTATTCATAGCCATTATAAATTAACATACCTGTATATTTTCCAACTTCTATGAGAATATTTACTTACAAATATAGAAGAGTTAAGGTTAACATTAAAGAGCAAAAATCAACCAATTTTGCCTTTAAAATATTAAGAAATCAATACTAATCTTGCTTACCAATATACCTTGCATTTGACCAATGATGAATTCGACTTATCTTACATTTTTAAAGGTCAAAAGAGAGAAATAGAAAGAAGATAATATTTGTTGATTGTCTATTCTGTGTCATGTTATCATAGCATCTCACTTAATCCTCATAATGATTTTACAAGGCAGTTATTATAATCCTCATCATTTAAATGATAAATGAGTTTCAGAAAGGTTAGATACCCTTGGTCAAGATGACACAGCTCTTAAGAAATATGGCCAAGATTCATACTGAATGTTTATATTCTTTTCCACCCAGCTACCTTAAACAGCCTTGTAATCCTCTTTGCTGGTCCTTATATTACATATTGAAGTAACAAACTGTACCAAAAACTTTCTAAGATCAAAAAGGGTATGCCAGATGTCCTTCTAGAAAGGCTGGACAGGCATGGGTAGTGCTCTCTTTCATGGGCAGGGACTATCTATGACATAGAAGAAAGGAAGATAATGGGAAAACAGAATGCGGTATGCTAATTACACCAGAAATTATAATATTAGACTTGATTTAATTGGACTATCTCATTTTTAAACACCTTTTTAAAAATAACAAACTGACAAAATTTAGTATTACATGCTTGTTCAGTAAAGCTAGTAGTATATCTTACAGAAGCAAAAGACAAAATTGAAGGCATCCCTATAGAGAGACAGAGGAATTGATTAGAAAATATGCAAAAAAAAATTATATTATGGATCTCTTGATAATTAGAAAAAAAAGTGGGCAATACCCATATTATGCACCCATGCATTTCTTGCAAACCATTTCATACAATTCCAGAGGCCTTTATGATACCCATCTAAGGACTAAACAGAAAGGTAAAGTAACATGATCAGAAGGAAAGTGATCAGATTCTCTCATAGCAGCGTGGGCATTTCTGATGCATCTGCCTTTGTGAACTGAATTCTTTGTTCTTTGTCTTTTAGTATTGCTGTTTCCACACCATAAAATCCTTTGAGTTTACTTTAAAGCTTTTGATATACCTGAAATAACTCTATTTCAAAGACAGCATGCCCCAGATGCCAACTCATCCTTTTTACTCTAAAGTTACACAGGACTGTACCCTGTCCCAAAGCTGCTGCCACTGAAAGTTCCTTATTTTGTAGAATCCTTACATCTGTTTCAGCCCTCTTTCCTGACACTCATCCTATGGTCATGGTTTATAACTGGGCTTATAGAAAATGCATCTGTGAAAATTCTCGTCAGATTACAAGTTTTGTCAACTGTGTAACAAATTGTTCCTAGAATATTCTAACTCATCTCCGATGCAACTGTTTCTCTCTCTTAACATTTGGTATTCTTTTAATAGTTTCAATGTGAAACACAAGAATAGACTGCTTAGAAAGAACTGCGTGTGTATATGCATCCCAATATGGATTACCTGAATCATAAATCTTCAAAATTAAAATTTAAACAGTAAAGGTATTATCATCTCATTTTTGCAATTTAGTATAGAATGGAGGCTCACTAGTATCTCAGGTAAGGCTTAAACATCCTATGCAAATTGCTGTCTCTTCTCAAGTCCCAGTACAATTCCTGTGCATACCTTCTGTTCCGCTGTCATGGTTAGACTTTGCAACCGGCCAGTCATATTCCCTAAACTCTTTTCAAAAGCAGCGACAAGGTGAGCCTGTGAACAAAATTGTAAGAATACATTTTAAATGTCAGAATCTTCCATAGATGGATAAAAGCCCTTCATTTCACAAAGTATATAATTTCAGGTATTCTCCTTAAATACAAAAGGCCATCACAGTTAGCTCACAAATGACGACTCCCTTTTAACACATACACCCATTCATTCTTTCTAAACTTTAGCTTTCTAAACTCAGTGTTTCAGCTGCTTGACATTTCATTGAAGTTCAATTGCTGAAAGGGGATGGGCTTTTGCAAATAAATTACCTTCTGATTTACACATCATGGAGGGATTTGACACTCTGAATTCTGAATTAAGTCTTGAGTTGCCATTTTTTCAGACTTAAAGCTCAGGAGGAGGCCACTAAAACAGTCAATGGGAAAATGTCCGTCATTTTGAATCTTCCACGATGACCTTTGGAGATATTGTTAGCTACTCTTTTGTAATGACACTCTCCTTCAAGTGTGAGACATTTGCTGACAGCACTAACATTATCTTTCCTCTTTTCCTGCTTACAAAGACATATCAAAAAAGTTGTCTTCATTTTCTAACCTTTTTCAATATAAGGGCTTTTCTTTCAATTTTATTCCCTTTAATTAAGGAATTATACATAAGGCCAGCTACCAATAATATTCAGTTGTATTTTATTTAACATTAAGTTTTGTGGCTTTGGGTTTTATTTTAAATTATAGAGAATTATACATACTGCAGAATATAACCATAACTTGTACGATTAAGAGGTATCTGAGAATCTTAGTACAGTTCTAAAATAGGACCATTTTCTATTGATGTTCCATTTTGTAACATTTTGAATCACAGAATATTAAGCACAATGGTGTGTTTCCATCTTCCACCATGACCTCTGATAGAAATGCAGGTACATTATCTCAAATCGATATAATGTTGTGACCTTAAAAGGATATGAGGATAAGCAGAACATTTCACAACCCATAATCTAATGAATCATCTGTGAGGCAAAATTTGGCAATCTTTGGCAGAAGATTGACTTTTGTATTTTGAGAAGTGAGTTAGAAGACCCCGATAAAATACATGTCCGCAGAGCAGGAAGAATGAAGCACCCACATATTATCAAATGGGTCACAAAAGCCCAAAGAATTAGAGCACTGGAAGTTTATTTCATGATTAGTAATGGCTAGAATGTACAACTCCTTTTATTTGGCATCATATTACAAAGATGAACTTGTTCCTAGCTCAAGGAATTTGCTCCTAATGCAAGTTGCCTTTCTTTAGCTGACACTGCAACATGGGGAAGCCTAATTTGTAGAAAATACTTCCACTACTCTTAGGTCCATCAATACAACTTGTGCTCTCATTCATATTCTCTCTCTCTTCTTCCCTTCTTCTCTCTCTCTCTCAGAATTAGACATCAAGGTTTATGAACAGATTTAACTGGATAAATAGCATTCTAAGACAAAAAGAGGAATGATATCTTGTAGTTTAAAATGTTCTCAATGACAAGAAATGCCAGTACATCAGAATTACTCCATTCAGAAATTAGTATAAGGATAATTTCTCAGTTTCTTCTTTTCTGTTTGTCTCTTTATTTGTGAAAAAATCCTGCACATACAGAAATGTGGACAAAACGAAAATATATAGCTCAATGATGACTCATACAGTCAACATTCATGTACCCACCAGTCAAGCCAACAAATAGGTCACCTCAAGTCCCCGCTATGACCTCTTTTCAATCCTCTCTCCTCACAAAAATAATCACTATGATGACTTTTGTTGCAATTACTTTCTTGTTTTTCTTTGTAGTTTTACCACCTAAACTTGCATTCCTAAATACTGTTATAGTTTTGCCTATTAAAATGATATCTAAGTAGAGTCTTATGGTATGATTATTTTGTGACTTTTCTTTTGATTAACATTATGTTTTTGAGATTCATTTATGCTGAGCAGATCAGGAGTCGAAGCATTCCTACTTGTGAATTTACCACAATTTATTTGCTCATAACAGCACATAATTGTTAGTTCCAATTTGAGGTATTAGATATACCACTGTAAACATACACTGAGTATTAAGATTTAAACACCAAAATGGCTTATTTTCTTTTGTCTTTTAGGAAAATTCTACTAGAAAGTCTTTGTTAATATTTACTAAATGAAATGTAACAGTTTACTTAATTTTGCAAAGTTTAAATCACTCAAAATGGTGATTTGTAAAGTTTTATTGTTGAAATGTGGGTCCTTGAATATTTAAACCTGAAGAAACTTACTTCACTTTACCTTTTGGGGATGTTTTATCAGGTTAATAGGAGCTTAAAAACTGACAAGAATATGGAATTATTGAACCTGACCATCAGGGAATCCCATGATACTGTGTAAAACTTGAGGGACATCCAAATCAATAGGCCATACCCTCGATCACAAGGCTTACTCTTGTGAAGCTTATGTAGGTAGTGGAGAAGCTTAGACTACCTATAGGCATGCCTAAGAGTTATTTCTGGAGGGACTCTTTCATTGCTGATATGTGGCCTTAGTCTTTCTAAGCCCAAATCTGCAAGTGAAGTCATTGCCCTCCCTCTACATGGGACATAGCATCCAGGGGTGAAAGTCTCCCTGATGACGTATGAGATAACTCCCAGGGATGAATCCAGTCCTGGCGCTATGGGATCAACAATTCTATACTGACCAAAAGGGGGAAAAAAGTGTCATTAATAAAGTATCAGTGGCAGAGGAGTTCAAATAGAGTTGTGAGGCTACTCTGGAGGTTGTTCTTGCACAAGCTTCAGTTAGACCTTGCTACCTATCATAACCTGCCAACCCCCAACCAGGACCATTTCAGCCAATCTCAAAGAACACCTAGGGCAATTTTTAAGGTTCCACAAGGGTTTCATGCACTAGAGTAACTTTCCAGAAACCTACAATCTCCAGATGGGTCCCTGGTCCAGATAAGTCCTGAAACCTAGCCCTGCTCTTTCAGAACATCAGATAGTTCCATCCCCCTTCCCCATATTAGTGACAGATCCTTCCAATATGAAAAATTTAGAATTGCCATAGCCCAAACACCCCTAAAGAAAGGGACAGAAAGGTAAAAGATGATGGTGGAGTTTTACAGAGAAGATAGGATTTAACAAATTAATATGAATGCTGAATCATTAAATTGATATCTCTTTTAGTCTCCAGTATTTTAGAGCAGCTAGAAGTAAAAAGCTAACATTGTGGAATTGCAACCCATGTGAAGCTCTGAAATATGTTTTACAACTAATTGTGGTGCTGTGCTTTGAAATTTATAGCTTTTTTTGCATATATGCTATTTTTCATTTAAAAAGAAGGGAAAAAGTTTATTATGATGATAAAGAAATATTTAAGCCCTCTAATCTCCTATATTCTGGAGCAGCTAGAAGGAAAAATATGAAAGGATCATATGGTAGCCCATGACAAACTCTGGGATCTGTCCTGTAACTACTTATTGAAGAGTGCTTTGAAAACTATTGCTTTTTCATTTCTTTGCTTTGTATATATGTTATACTACACACAAAAAAAAGTTAAAAATAAAAAATAAACTGACAAGAAATCAGGACTGTAAAGATTATACTGTATAAAATATGTTGCTTAAATTTTTTAGCTCAAATAAATAGAAAATAGCTAGCATTAGAATGTTAGTTTTCATTCCCCAGAAAAATTATTTTTCATTAATTACTCAGAAAAATTTTGTAACTGGTTGCAAAGGAACATTTCAATTTGAGTTAAATTCTTCTCAATGAAAAGTATGCTAAAAGTCTGTTTGTAGAATACGGCTTTACATTTATGCCACTTTGGCTTAATTTATCAAATTAATTCTGTTATTTTAGAAATAATAAAATGTTGGATTTTTCAGCAAATATAATAGATGATAAGGGAGTAATAGAGGTAAAAAAGGGTAAAAATTTTTCTACCAATATTGATCTCCCATAGTGGGGGAGAAAATAGAAAGTAAAACTTTGAAATATTGGTCAATATATCTTGCTTGAAAAAAAATGAGGCTTTTTAAAATACATAGATTTTTTAGGGGGATTATTAATCATAGTTTACTTGATTCTGACTTCTCTTGGAGCAGTCATATAATTTTCAGGTCAAAGTAAAACTGTATCTATAAGATGATGAATAATTCCTGATTTCTGCTGGTTGCAGTCTGTCAAGGTAATAAAACAGACGATACTTAAAGTATCATCTTAAGGGAAAGTATTTTAAATACATACCGTTTTTAATTTTTGGACTCAAACAAAATGATCTGAATAGACATATAAAGAAAATTACTACTATGCTAAATCATAAGATGACATCATTTTGCATAACTACATTGCATTTCTTCACAGATAATTGACTAGCAGTCCATCTATCGAATAAAAAATAGTCCAAATTTAAATCGAAGTTTATATTTAGATAGAAATATATAAAATAAGACTGTACATTTGAAAATCAGTAGTTAAATGAACCAATAAGGATTCTGGAACTCTATCAAAATAAGTTTCATCTTTCTTTTACACTTTAAAATTGTCTTTTCAGTGTTTGTCATTGTTGGCATGCACAAAATAGTTTTCTCTTAGAAGAGATGCAGGAAAGCAAAAGTAAATGCCAGGTTGATTTTGATATAAAAATATCAAGTAGAGGGTGGACCACGGTGGCTCAGCAGGCAGAGTTTTCACCTGCCATGTTGGTGACCCAGGTTCGATTCCCAGTGCCTGCTCATGAAAAAAAAAAAAAAAAAAGTATCAAGTAGAGCAAAGTAGGACATAGTCCCAAGTGAAATAGCACCTGAGAGATTTTTGGTTAAAAAAAAAATGGGTTGAAAGGCAAAAAAATGTGCCTTTTGTTTTGTGACATAGTCATTCAGTGAAACCTTTGAAGAATGTTAATAATAATTCTCCTAGTGTCCATTTCCAAATTAACTAAGAGATGAGATGTGTAATGATAATGTATATTAAAAAATAAAATCCCCAGCGAAGGCTTCCCTCCTGTCTTGGCTGCACGAAGGTGTGGGGAGAGGCCACGGAGAATGTGCTAACTCTCCAGTGTGACCAGCACCTGGTACTGCCTTTCCGATGGGGGCTCTGTTTTCTTGCTGTCCATTGGCAGGGTATCAGGGCCAGGTCATAGCACCTGCCCACCACCCTCTCTCTTCTCTAAAGCCATCCTGACAGAACAGGTTCACGGTCTTCCTGGGTCTTTGTGCAGCTTTGAGCAGAGCAATTTCTCAATAGGGAGAGAAAGCTTCAACTGAATGGAGGCTACACTTTTGTCCATCCAAGAAGAGGTGATATGACTGGACATTTGTCTGGCTTAAAACTTCCTAATTTTAATGAAGTAAAAACAACATTTTATCAGATAGGGAGATGAGGTTGACATTAAAAAATTAAAATACGGATTGTTGTGAGGACTGCATATAAATATAATCATATCAGATACAGACATATCAGTACCAGAAATACCCCAAATTAAAGGGAAAGCATTTCTGTCCTGATAGAATAATTTATATTTTTATTGAGTTAAAAACGGATGGCTGGACATATACGATGATTATTAAACAAAAATCAACAGACAATGATATCATCCCCCAGACCAAGCTCAGTGCAGTTAATCATTATAGGTTATGGCCACACATTTCTATGAATCAAACCTCATTGTATACGTCAGTCACATTTAACCAGAAGGCAAAGTGTTTACTTGCAATCTGAGAAAACTAATAAATAAATAAAAGGCTTAATTGTAATTCCAAACAGGAATGGTACTTTTGAAGTCTTGATTTACATTGGAGAAATATTATACATAATTTTATATAATCCCTATGATTGAATTAATTTACATACATGCATGTTTAAAAATGCATATAAATAAATATTTAAACAGACCAACAAATTAACCCAGAGGAAACGAAATAAAACACACTGCGAATGAAATGTAAGCACTATTTTTCTTACAACCAAGAAAAAGCCAAGTGTTAAATAATCTCTTATGGTTCCTTATGGTCCTTGAAATTGCATGATAAAAAGAAAAAGAAAACAATAAAGAGAAGCAGTACAAGATGATCTGTAGTTAATATGTGACTTACAAGTAATTAAATTCCTGTATGTGTGAAGGAGATTGTCACTTAAAAACATAGATGGACATAAATATACAACAGTCTATCCTCTGTAGCTCTAATACTATAAAATATTTTAAAAATAAGATTGACATTCAAATCATTTTATTAAAATGCATACATGCACCCATTTGTATGAGTTCTCAGCCTCTGCAATATTTAGTCTCTTTTGACTTTTATTTTTTGACCTATTCAGCAAACAAATTTATCTCATGGCTAAAAGCTTTATGGTGAGTAAGGTTAAAACTCCCAAGGAACTAAAAACTATACATCTCTTTTTTTTTAATTATGGTAGATCTTCAAGGCGATTTTTATTTTATATTTTTATTTTTTTGTTTTGAAATAATGATAGATGTACAAGAAGTTTGAAAGATAAAATAGGGAGTTCTCTTATACCCTGTTTCTAGTTTCTCCCAATAGTTACATCTTACAGAATTATAGTACAACATAAAAACCAGGAATTTAACAGGAATATACACATGTAGAATCACAGATGTAGATTCATGTAACCAACACCTCAAGACACAAAATCATTCCATAACCACAGATATCTCCCTTTTCCTAACTATTTATAGTTACACACACCACTCACAATCCCGCCATCCTCTTCCTAACTTCTGGCAGCAATTAATCTGTTCTCCATTTCTATAATTTGAATATTTCAAAATGTTATATAAATGGAATTACACAGTATGTGACCTTTTGAAAGGGATTCTCCCCACTCAGCATATTGCTTCTAAGATCCATTCAAATTGCTGTATATGTCAATAATCAATTTATTTGTATTGCTGATTAGTATTCAATGCTATGGCAGTATCTCAGCATAGTTATCTTTTTACCCATTAAGAGATATTTTGGTTGTTTCCAGTGTGTTGGCTCTTAAAATAAAGCTGCTATGAGTTGAGAGGTCATTTTGAAGGTTATCCTTATGTAGTATATAGATATCCCTTTTCAGTTTTTGGTGCATTTGAGTAGCTAAAGTGAAATAACTGAAACTGCTGAACTGTAATTCAATAGCTTTGATTGTTGAAGATGACTGTATTATATAGCTTTCAGGGTATGGCCATGTGATTGTGAAAACCTTGCGATTGACACTGCCTTTGTCTAGTGTATGGACAAATGAGTAAGAAAATAAAGACAACAAATAAATAAATAAATAATAGGGGAGATAGGAGGTATGGGATGTTTTGAGTGTTCTTTTTTATTTTCATTTTTAATTTTTTTTAGGAATGAAAATATTCAAAACGACTGTGTTGATGAATGCACAGCTATATGATGATATTGATGATACTTTGAACCATTGAGTGTACACTATGGATGACTATATGATATGCAAATATATAATATATATCAATAAAATTGCATTAAAAATAAAGCTGATGCAAAAAATTGTATAAAGGATTTTGTGTGGATCTGAAGTAATTTGAAAAGAATTTTAAAATATATTCCATAATTTAAAAAAACACACAATTAAAGGGTGTATATCTGCTCACATCTATGTGCAAACTTGTTTAGATAGCTATAGCTGGGGTCAGCTGGGGATACTGGGGAATTTTCTGTGAGACTAGGACTTTTTAAACAAAAGCATGTCTTTATGTATTTGACACTGCTTCCCCTAATTCTGTGTTTCTTACCTTTTTAAAATCATCATCTCCCTAGGTAGACATCATAGACATTATTTTTCCTACTGATTCCCTTCTCCCATGCAATTTTCATACCACAGATATGCTGTAGAGCTGTACGTACTGTATATGTATCTATGTGTTATATACAAAAAGTGTAAGATTTTGTTTTTACTACCCAAGAATCAACTTTCACCCCGTTGGTGGTCACATCACTTTCAGCTGGGCATGCATGCTGGAAGGCCATGGAAACACATCAGTGGAAATGGTGGAGCAAGCATTACTGGAGTGGTAATGGCAGGTGGCCATGGTTTGGTTCACGTCTGTTTAAAGGGCTTGCTCCGCTTCCTGACAGTGGCAGAGAATTGACCCCAGTGACTGTCTCACTATGTCAGAATCTGGTCCATCTTCTGTGTGTGTGTGTGTCTGTGTGTATGTTCAAGGCTTCTCAAGGATACGGTGTATATATACATACTGGGTCATATGATAGAAAGATATCAAAAGGAGACACAGGAAAATATACACTAACCATGATTGGGAATGGGGGTCTCAGACGGAAAGCATACATTTCTATTAAACACTCTTTATAATTTGGATTTTGTTTTAGTTTTCATAATATGCGTTTAATACATTTTTATATAGAAATAGTTTAAAACTTACTTGTACTTCAGCCCAACTTGCATTATGCATAGCAGCTATTTATTATTGCAATATCAGAGTTATTTGACTAAGTTCACCTGAGAGACATTCAAAAAATAAAAAAAAACCCTGAATTCAAGACATTTGTGTCTAGACAACACAATACATGGGATCTATCAATGAGCCTTTCTCAGATAAACACAACTCAGTGTATTTTTGGCATTTACATTGTTTTATATGCTTTGGTACAAATCCCCCTATTTAGAGAGGTATGTTTTATGTTACTCCACATCCAATCTGAATTTTAAAATTTACAGTTGCCTCTGAACTATTTCTCTAAGAGTTACTCTTAGAAATAAAATATGGCTTAAATAATACTGTTATCTTTCGGTATCATCTAAAAGTTTTCTAAAACACATTATTTTTTGGGTATCTACTAACACAACATCTATATAAAAAATAAACACAATCTAAAGTAATTTTAATTTTTTCCAAAGTTGAAAAACTAAAATCAATTAAAATCCACTGCTTAAATGAATACACTGTGAATGAAATAATTTGCTTATAATTTTAAGGACACAATGAAAAGTAAAAAGAAAATGCAAAGTTTTTACTCTTAAAATGTCTCCTATTCAAATCATACAGAGCCAGCGTATACCTGCTCACTCTTGGGAAGTCATTCTTTGTCTAAGAGAAAGCAAAACATAATGGAAGTATCTTGTTGAGAGGAGGGAGGGTTGGTTGGCAGGGAACAGGTCCAAAGCCACACAGCAGAACCGAGCAGACTACTGAAGCGTGAGGGTGGCAGGACAGAAGGCAAAGCAGCAGTAGCTTCCTGAGCCCGCACTGCTGCATCTAACTCTACTGCTCCTTAGGGCTAGGCATGATGCCACATGCTATCTTTTATTATTCTGTACCTTCTCTGAGTACTCCCTGGCACGTGGAAAGATATTCAATAAATGTTAATATAATAGATGGTCTCCATTGCCATCATTTTTTGCCATTTTTGGCTTCTCTGGAGTCAGTAAAAGTGTGTCCTTTTAAACTGCTATGAGGTGGCTACCAAGGTTTTTTGAGAGAACTATAGCTCATCTAAAATGTAGCTAAGCTACAAAAATTTAGACCTTAGGTATTTTTTTTTAATTACTTGAATGCTTAACTTGTTGAGTTGAGGCACATGAAATGTTTTATTTTACAAAGGCAAACACTAGCAACCCCTGTATCAGAACTGTGTTTCTGATATGGGGAGTGTTTCAGATATATGGGGAGTGATTAAAAACAAGAAATAAGACAGAAATAGTGCTGATAGCTGTTATTGATCATTGCTGTTTAATAAGAAATAAAGCTCCATTTTATCCATAGAATTATTCTCATCTATTTTGGCTTAGATTTAATTACCTATTGCAAAGAAAAAGTTACATGAGCCCCACTATTCAAGGAATTAAATCTGCGTTGTTCTAGAATTTTAAATTTGTAAGCCTATTACTAAAATTACCCTAATTTTACCATATGAAAATTTGTTTTAATATATTTAAAAAATAAAAATTGACTTACATTTGCTGAAAGCTGAGATGTGAGGGTAGCAACTTTTTCTTGTGATGCAACCAGCTCTCTTCGCAGTTTATGGATTTGCTTAAGACAAAATCAAAAAAAAAAATCAATTCAATATACTAGTAAATTTTAACTTACACCTTGGAATTTAATCCAAAAAAGTAAATACTACATTTAGTTTATTCTGCCCCCACTGTGTCAGCAACAATTTCTGAAAATAAAAGAAATGCGAATACTGGCTACACAGTAACAATCAAATGTCATTTATAAGGAGAAGGGCAAGTGACTAAATTCAAACTTGGGACTCAGATTTGCAAATTGGTGGATGCTTACTTGTTCCATTTGGCGTCTCTGTATGACTCAAGACATAGTTTACTTTCTTTTGATTCTTCTCTATTTAAAATGTGCTGTAATAAACTCAGATAGATATAGAAAAAATCTTCTCTCCTTAAAAATTAAATATATATGGTTGGCATCTTCTAAGAAGCTATAGAATATCTTGCAACCACTGAAATCTGAGCCTAGTTCATCATTTAATTTTTAGTCTCTATTTGAAATAATTTAATTGGATGGAGTTTTAATGATTAATACTCAGAGAAGTCTTCTCAGTCTTTATTACAAAATCTTTTATTCAGTGAATTATTAGTTCAGAACAGAAACGCTTTAGCAATTGTCTGCATTTTTTAAATAAGGGAAAAATAGGTAATACTGTTCAATTAACTCGGTAAACCAATAAAATAAATATTCTAACATGTTTTCCTTTTTAGTTGAGTTTGAACTCCAATAAAACAAATAAAAAAGGTATGGGTATATCATATTATCTTAGAATTTTAGTTTAAGCACTTTCTATGGTTTAATTTGCATATCTTATGTTGCCGTGAAATATAAATAGTGATTAGTGAGGGTGTAAGAGTCACAATCCTCTGAGACTAGGTTCTAAAATGTACTTCTGGCCTCAAGGGATATTGGTTATCCAGGATGTCAAATATTCTGCTATGATACACCTTATTTTTTTCAAAAACAAGTCTTCTATTGTTGTGGTTTGAATTTTGGAATACTGACTCAGATGGCTGAGAACTATTCTTAACATAGTTCATTAACTTTTTTTTTTTCTGCACGTTAGATTCTATGAAGAAGAAATGGTGTTTAATACTAAGAACCTACAAAAGAGGAGATCTTTAGGCTGGAAGCAGAGATAGTGGACATTAACATAATTTCAATAAACGTGCTTTCATTTACACCTGTTTTTTTAAGAGCTATATCCCAGCTCAAAATCTCCTTTAAGTTCCATTTCTATGATGATGACTACAAATAGTCCCAGAAAGCAGATCATCTATTTTTATTCTTAAATCAACACAAGCTTAAAAAGCCTTTCCCCATTTAATAGTCACAAGTACATGTTACCATTTCCTTTAAAATTCAATTCAGGAAAACTTAAATTAATGTAAATGACTGAAAAAAAAAAACTTGACCCATCATGGGGCACCATTGATAAAAGGGAAGTTGGACACCTACAAATAAGGCCAAGAAATGCAGCATTTCTTATCCCTCAGGAGCTACGTGTGACCGATGCTAGAGTTTTGCCGTTCATGTGATGTAAATAAAAATAGCTCCCATTTTTAAAATTTATATTCATTTATATTGTCTAGAATTATAAAGATCAAATTGGCATAAACAAAACTTTTTCAGTATTTTTACAATAAAATAAAAAATAGCATGGAATTTATTTAAAGAGGCTAAAGATGTAAGACTTCAAAGGAAAGAGTTCTTCTGCAAAGGCTGTTGCCAATGCATTTATTTGCTCTGTGGTCTGCCTGCCTCAGGGTAAACCAATCAAATAGCCATTACCTCATCTTGAATCAAGTCCTAATTCAGGTCCTCCTGCCCTTCTTGGCTAGGATGCTTCTTATACAAAGGGAAAGTAAAAGAATATCCCCTCCAGGTTGCAATTTAGTCTGTACATGATTGACATGAAGCATGTATTTGTGAAATGAGTGTGATTAGAACAACACACAACAATAGGCTTACGAACGAGCCATTAAAGTCAGTGAGGTCTTGGCGTGGAATAGATGGGCTAGGACTCTGGTGTCCTATGTTGTGGAAGCCTGGTGCCTAAGAATCAGTGGTTCCATTAATCCTATGCAGATGGCATCACAATGGGGAAGAGAGAATAGAAAGACCACACATTCATCATTCATCAAAGATTTGAAGAGTGCCTACTATTAGAGACATGCTAGGTGTTGAGCTAAGCCTCCAATCTCTTATCTCAGAGTGAGTTGACTTCAAAAAACTTCCTTTCATTTTACCTTTTTTTCCTTGTTTCTTGTCTATTTTTTATGAGAGCAGTTGTAGGTTTACAGAAAATAGAATTCCCATACACCTCCCCTTATACACAAACACACGCACAGTTTTCCTATTGCTTGCAATTTGCGTTAGTGAGGTGAATTTCCTATTATTAACAAATTGTCTTTGTGACAATTGATGAAACAATGTTATTATAATTATACTATTAACTACAGTCCATGGTTTACATTGTGGTTCACTGTTGGGGTTACACAGTCCTTTTTTTGTTGTCTGTTTGTTTGTTTTGAGGGGAAATAGCTAAGATAATTTTTTTTTCAACTTGCTTGCTGTCTTCTACCAGCCATCCTGGAGAGTTGTGTTATTGTGTCACAGTGCCCCCTAGTGGTAACAACACTAATTTCTTCATAAATATAAATCAAAATAGTTAAACATAAAATGCTACAAGGCATTTACCTCTGAATGAGCCTTTTCTTCAGCCTGTAAAAGAGAAAAGAAAAAAAGGTGCAACAAAATATCAATTCATTCCATAAGTATAAGCGAATAAAAATAATTTTGCATATTTGGAATATTATGATCTAATAAAATGCATAAAATTATGAAACTAAAATAGTAAAAACAGACAATATTAGGAATTCAAAAGAATATTTCTTTCAATATAAACCATATGGTATCTTAAATATATAGGCCATTTGATTCATAGATTAATAATATGCCTTAAATGTAAAGAATACAATCAGTGAAGTGTTATTCTAAGATCCAGACCATTAATAATCGAACCGTAATAGTTTTGAAATGGCTGTCTAAAAAGAAAACTGAAGAAAAAAAATGGAATCTTGGATTTTGTTTTTATGGACTGTAGAAAATTGACTCTTAAGGAATCGCATGAGAGCTCCATCCAAGTCTTAGGAGTCAGAATTTTAAACGTGATTTACAGATCAGAAAGAATGGCAAATGAAGCTGAGGAAAGTGCTGACATACTGATAACCTCAGGAAATTAAGCTAATTAGTTTCCATTTTCATACCCCTAATTTTTACTAAGTTTATCGGGCTGCAAGTTCACGACATATTGAAATGTCAAGTACTACGGTGGTGATAAAAGTGGTTGATAAACATTTTTGGCGGGAATGAAGGCTGCTGCATGAACTTGCAGGGCGTTTTTGGCCTCAGTTGTAGGAAACTCATAGCTCTGTTTTTCTTCTTCATGCTGGGTGGAATAGTGGCAGAAAATGAGTTATGAGAATCATTATGCTTCGGAAGCTCCCTCATTCTGGAAAAAGCTGGGAAAATTCAAATTATCACTGAATAGGACAATTCTGTTCATTCACTTGAGGAGATTCAGAACTGAAACACAGTCTCATATCTCCTATCTCTATTTTTTAGACATTTCCCAATTAAATGATATAAAAGTAGCAGAACTGCTTTTTATCTCTTCATTTACTACAGAAAACATAAAATAAAACAAAGTAAAATAATCTTAAGGATATATTTTGTACATAAACATCTGCTTTAACTTGAGTTTTTGTTTTTCTATATTTTCGCCCACTGAAAAAAAAATTAAATAGTAATATCATGAATAAATAACAGAGTGGCTAACTGGTAGAATCTTAATAGCCTTAAAAGTAAACTTTAAGCTTCAAAATGAAATGCTGGCATAAATCTTGTACAACTCAATTTTGGCTTTTAATTAAAGATTTTTTGCGTGTGTGTGAGAATTTCAATGTGTCATATGTATTTTACTTTTGGAGTCAGAAGTAGGGAAAGTATTTTAATACACAAATTTCATAAAAATAAAAGAAAGCTGGAGGTTGTTTACCTTAAGATATGTGTGGCATAATTATATATGTATCTTAGATTTCCCTGATGTTTAAATACCTTGCTAATTTTATTCCAAGTTTATTCTGCCCAAATCCAATTTCTTGATTTGCAAGGATGACATAAAACTGGACAACAATAAAAATTTGTATATTTGTGTCAAGTAAAATAAATGGCTGCTGGCATTGCAAGTTGCCCAGAGAAGATGTTTTCCAGAAACGGCTTGCCCATAAGACCAAAAAAAGAAAGAGATTTGCAAGAGTTTTCCAAGAAAATGGAACACACCCTAAGGGTTGGTGATAAGCAACTGTTGGTGACAAAACTAGTTTTGGCCCAATAGACATAGCTTATCAGAATGAACAAGCATGCTGTATTAATTAATTTATAACTGTTTTCCTCTGAATATAATGGAAACTTACTATCAGCCAGTTCAGAACATTTCCTCATCTGCCTTTGCATTCACCCTACATGAGCTTCCCTTTTCCATCCCTTCAGTGGAGCTCTCTTCTACTTTCTGAATGCCAGAATTGCTCAATAAAGTATTGAGAACTTGAATTGTATGAAAAGTCTTTCTTCTATTTGAAAAAATCAATTTAAACTGTTTTGACAATAAGTATTTAACAATTTCTAATAAATAGAAATTATATCACAATGGTGTTCAAGACAGAACATCTAAAAGTTGCAAAAGGTATTGTATTTGTCAGGGAATTAATGATCTAATTAGAAAATAAAGCAAGAAAAATTATGAACTTATGGATGATCATAAGATATGACCCTAAACATTTGCAATCATTTTATATCTTTTATTTAGATATGAATTTTGGGAAATTTCCCATATTACTTTTCTTTTGGATCCATAGAAAATTTATGGTAATGAGTTATATGCAAACCCAAAATATATCTTGTTGGGTTCTCAAAATGATTTGGAATGGAAAAATATTGCCTATAGTACATATGTCTGTGACAAAAAAAATCTGTCTTAGGAATTTGAATAGCATTATATAAGATTGAGATTTCTTTTCTGATCTCTTCTATGTAAACAGCTTTAAAAAGATTATCTCTTCATTCCTTTCTAAAGGGCCTTTGAAGAAGAATCTCCAAAGAAATCCAAATTCAGTAATAAAATCTACCCACTATATACTTGATTGGTTTTCCATAAACATTTTGCTTCTACTCATTGAAATATCTTCCTAGACTGTATACTTCCCTTTAGATGCAAGATAATTTCCTTAAGCATTGACCGAGTCCATTTCTTAGATGCTTATTCAATTATCTAAAATTTAATGTAAAAAGACTTAAAGAATTCATTTAGGTTAGAAAAAAATAAGTGTTTAAGAAGAACACTTATTATATTTTTTCATTTAAAAAAGCCCCGATATGTTATATAGTCTAGTAGCAAGCACAGCCATTACATATTAATTCTATATATATTGTTTATAATGAGCTTTCTCATTACTGATTTTTTCAAAAGTATCATTTTCTTTCTTCCTTGTATTATTTCATAATCTCCAGTTATTGATACTAGGTACATGTTGCTATAAAACTGAAGTAATTAGCCAGAAAATTGATGATACGTTTCTTTCAGTGATTTAGGCATTAGGACTAATAATGCTATGACGGGATTTGATTACTTGCCATTTCAAAATGATGGTTTCAAAACAGGCCCAATGTCCTGGAGGATGGTAAATAATATAAAGCACCTTGCCTAAATAAATAGATATCAGCCTGACTATTCTTTAAACATTCACCGGCCATGCATTTATTCAAACTTAACCTAAAAATATTTCTTTAGTTTTAGCTATGTTTTAGGCAATAAGACAAGCACCAAAGGGATACACAATAAGCCAACATGGGTTTTGTTTTCATTAAGCCAATAAAAATTAAATTGCAAGTACAAAAGAGGTTCACTATATTTTTAAATAACAAATATATTCAGCCAACAAAATTTCAACTGTTTAACAGGACCACGCATTTAAAGGGTAAAAAGGGCGTTAGATATTATAAAAAAAAAAGTCACACAACCTTCTTGGGCTTTTATTTTCCCACTTTTGCTAGAGAAATGGATACTGAGGAATATTTCTCTACTATAGGAACAACAGTGAAATGATTAAGAACAATATCGCCTCAGATAACTAAACCTGAGAAAGAAGAGAAGATGTGGTGGAGGCTGCCGCTTGCCTGAGAACACTCGCCAGCACCGAACAGGCTTGATGCAAAATGCTGCTAACCCTGAAGGAATTTTGTCTGTGTTGCTAGATTTTCTAGTTTTTTAAAAACAGACTTTAGAAACTTGGGTTTTTAGATTAAAACTCCAAATTTCACAGTGTTGGCTTATATTTAAAACAAATTCTACGTCTGCCAAAAGTGACGCCCTGTCAAATCACACTGGGCTTTGAGTTTGCAACCTCCTGAAGCTTTTGTCTCAGTAATTCTACCAGGTGAGTTACTCAATTTTATTGTAAAATACTTTTGAAAAATTAATCATATTGTCGTGTTTGGAGAATTTAAAAGAGCTATACATGAAGAAAGCATCCTTCCCATGAGATTTGCTGAGGCTGGAAATTTTATAAGTAAATATTCTTTGCAACAAGCTAACTTTGTCAGTGTATGTTTTACTATTCATTAGCTCCATAGCCACATAAGCTGCCTCCTTTGATAATATTAGAGTTTAATATGGTTTATGCTTAAGGTTTAAAAGAACATTATCTTGCATTTCATATTGGTTAATATTTTCCCCACAAATAATCTTTTTCCCCCCTAGAGTGCTTTGATTTTTTTGTTTGTTTGTTTACGTTTTTTTTTTTTTGGGCATGGGCAGGCACCGGGAATCGAACCCAGGTCTCCGGTATGGCAGGCGAGAACTCTGCCACTGAGCCACCGTGGTCTGCCTGTGCTTTGATTGTTTTATGCAGGATGACCATGCACTGCTGTGTGGGTTGTGCACTACATTATTTATAATATCACACGCTCCACTTACCCCAGACCTCTGACCTACGTAATGTTACCATGTCCCAGTCCTTCAAAATGCATTTATTTGAATTGTTTCATAATAACTTGTTAATTCAAATACATAACATATAATACATGTATAAACATATACATATTATATATATAATTTTCATAATTTCAAATGCAACAATTCATATTTCCCAATTACCTAGTAATATCACTTCCTCCTATAGCTTTGATCGCCTAATTCCTTCTTCTTTCCACCCTTAACACCAGGGCCTTATTTCACTTTTAAACATATGCACATATTATCATTGTTGCCATTTAATATTGTACTTTTAATTTGATACTTCTCATTTATGGCTCTAATTGCATTTATTGTTTGATATGCCAATCTTATCTATCTACAATATTTTAAATAAACCCCTTTCATTCCCTTTAGACCTGCACTCTTAAACTTGTAGCCACTAGCCAATGTAGCTATTAAAATGAAAATGAAAATTTCAGCTCCTCAATCACATCAGGCACATTTGAAATATTCAGTAGTCATGTGGATCTAGTGGCTAATAATTAGTGCAGATATAAATTTTTTTACCACCACAGAAAATTCTATTGGCCAACACTGATTTAGACAAATTACTTCTCTATTTTCATTCAAATCTATGCTTTATTTCTTCTTGAATCTTTCTCAGTCTTCATAAAAGTAATCTTATCCATCTTTATGTATCTTTAAAATATGATTATAATGATGCTGCATATTTTGATGTTAGAGATACAGAGACTTCAATTATAATGGTTTTAAGTCAGGATACATTTCTCCAAGAAGTGGCAGCATTGGCCCAAAAAGGAGCCAATGGAGTTAGAACATTTCTTTTATGTGTTTTTCCCAATAAATGTTCACATTCCTTACTTCCTTATTCATTTGTCTAAAACTATAGATCTACCAAAATATTAATAGATATTTTTTCACTTATATAGTCTATTGGCAATTTCTATCATTTTAAAATAATAAGAAAAATCTTGCACCTGTCAATGATAGACTCATCTTGAGTGACTACCTAAAATAGTGCATATCAAACATTAACTCCTAGTGAGGCCCACAACATTTGAAATTTACGAAACTGAGGGAAAAATTAGTATTGTCATTGATGTTGACCTGCTCATGACAGTGGGGGCTGTAACTCTTTCATGAATCTTTCAATATAGGATTAAGGGTTATTAATTGTATTCAAGTCTCACTGAGATTCTGCAATACCTCAACATTAAGGAACGCTCTTATAAAATATAACTTCCTGTATAATTTTTGGTTGATGAAGAAATGATATCAAGTGGACAGAAAAACTCAACTTAGAAAAAACAGACTAATTTCATACACTGGGAAAATTAAGTTGAAACAATAACATTTCTTTCTAAGAACTAAAGATTTTTTTTAAATCACACTGTATTTCAACATATCTCTTATAAAACATTTCCGGCCCTTTTAGATTTTTACCATTTGGCACAATTTTCTCAAAAAGTGAACTTTAAAGCTAGCATAGAGAAAATACCCTAGAACATCAATTACCAGGCCTGCTTCACAGAACTGAAGAAAGCAAAAAGTCAATATTATGAAATTATGGTAGAACATAGTACATGATCTCAGGACTCTGAGTCAGACTATAATGGAAAAGTTCATCTTTCCATCTACTTATTAACTATAATGAATACATAAAAGTCAAGGGAAGGATACACAATTGTCCACAGGAGGGCTGGATGAGCATTTGCCAACTTATTGTATGTGCAGTAGCTTAGAGTATGCTTATATTCCACTGTGTAATTTCTGTGTCTCTGTCCATTTAAATATCTGTGTGCTTGGCAATGGCAGAAGCTTTATCTCAACAGCCAATACTTACAGTAGAGTAAAGAGAAGACGTGCTGGAGACCAGAGATAATGAGGACCCATGAACTAGAGAAAGCAAACAAAAACAAAAACAAAAACAAAATAGGTAAAAATAATAAAGTACACTCCAGGCCTTTACTAAAGATATAAAGAACTGGTAAGTAGGGAAATAAAATAATGACAACTAGCAAAAGCAATCTGAGGACAATTGTACTATATTTTTTGCAGATCAAAATATTTAGACGAACACAAATACCATATCGATCCCCTAAAGTAACTTATTCACCATGTCATAGGGAGAAGTTGATAAGCATGAGCTCTTCAAGAATGTTTTCCATATATTGAATGCAATTTTAATATTAATAGTAATGGTAATAATAATAATAAACTTCCGATAGACAATAGTCAGAACATAATGAAAACCCAAACTAAAATTGCCATAAAACAAAATAACTTTTTAATGTATTTTATTTGTTTTCATTTTTATACAATGAAGATTCATTTTTTTCAAATTTTCCTATATATATTTTCAGGGAAATAAGCATTTTATCAACTTGCATTTCTGCATTGCCTGTGATGAGTTGATTGTACCCTTTTACAGTCAGGATTATTATTTTAGTAATAGAAAATTACTTCTTATTTCAAGGTGGTATCTCATAGAAATTAAAAAAAGGAAATTGCAATTGCATCCTGTCTTTTACCTGCAAGTATCCAAATACCATGTTTAAACAATTAATATCCTTGTTTCTATTCTTGCAGTTCCAATTGATTAAACCCAAAAGATGGATAAACTTGTGCTCAATAATATCTGGAGAAAAGGTCTTCCTCTTCTCATTATGGTATAGAAAGAATTATATCTGTATATCCATTCATTAAACAAACATTCATTGAGCACACGCAATATGACAGACTCTTACTAGATGCCAGGACCAAAAAAAAAAAAAAAAAAAAACAGTCCAAATCTGAGGAGCTTAAAAAGTAGAAAGATACATGCCTAAAAAGAAAATCACAATGGAGCAAGTTAAATGCTATTGAGAAGAAAGTGCAGGTTACTACAAGAAAAGATGGCAGGAACATACAACCCAGGCTGGTGAGAGATGGGAAAGGGGCAGTGGGTTGGTGGCAATGAAAAGAAAGGGATGCACCTGGGGGAAATGAAGAAGCATCTCTTTAAAATGGATTAAGTGTAAAGAGGTGAGTCCAAAGAGGAATGAAGCACAACCCCAAGATTTCTAGCTGAGCAAATATCACTCTATAAGACATGCAATATGTTAGTTTTGAGTCAAATTATTTAAAAGAAAAGCATGTTCTTTCAACCTCTAATGGCATCTGCATGAACTGAGAGTATTAGCCTGGTTTATCAGAAGGAACATGGACAAAGAGTCAAGAGTCCTCCTACTATTTATAGGTCTCTAACCTTACAGTTTATAGATCTCTAACCTGATAAGTTAGCATGAGCTTTAGGTGGGCATTACTAAGGTCCTTCCATCTCTCTAATTCACTAATTTCTTGATTCTAAACCACAATGAAAGAATCATAATAGTTCTATTCAATGAATGTGCATCAAAAGACTCTTAGGAACTCAGATTATTCAATCCTCATTCATGAAGTCCAGACTTCCCAGAACATAAACAGCATTATATTTGGAAATTAGGCACTTGCAAATTATTTTTATGATATTCTAAGGCCCCTATTGATATAAGGAATGACAGAACCATTTTGAAACAGCAAAACCCTTAAATTTTAGATTAGTTCTATTTTGTCAAACTACACTGCAGAAATTAGCAAACTCTAGGGGTGTACCAGTATACTCAGTGATTTCATTAATATCCTAAAAGGTAGTAGCAATTGTGGTCAACTAATTTAGTGCCAGAATGTTAAATGCATACTGATAACCTGAAAAACATGAGGCAATTTTCATAGCTTCATAAACATTCAGTCAGAAAATACTTTAAATAAAAAGGAGTGTAGAGAAAGGAATATAACTATTCTTTACTCTAATTTCATTCTCACACACATTTGTGAGATTACGTATGCAGAAACTAGGACTAGTAAAGTTAAGTAATGTGCTCAAATTCATACCACAACAAATGGCTACACAGAGGCTAAAATCCTAGTCTGTCTCAGGGTTTGGGGTCCTTTCTATTATATGTAGTTACTCAGGACTAGGATTAGAATGTCTGATTTCTTTTGTGATTTAATTTTACTCAGTTTAAATTTTTACATCTAGTTCCATTCTATAAGACCTGATCATAATTTTATTGCCATTGGATACAAGAAAAACATCACTTATAAAAGCAAAAAGGAGACACAATACGAATTCTTAAAAACAAGACTAATACCAGGAGTATCTGAGAATAAAATAAGCTAATATATGATAATTCCCTAAAATAATTTTTATAATTTATGCTTCTCTGTTACCTCAACTGAGGTGTCAAACAAAACATTGGGTCTGATAGAAGGCACAAGGCAAATATTCTCAAAAATTATGGTGTTTCTGCACGAGAACATTGAAATTTTCCCAAAATGTTCCACAGACAATTATTAAATCTAAATCTCTGGCATATTTCTAAATGCATAAAGAAACAAAAGGAAATGAAGAAAAACTTTCTTCAAGCTTCAGGGATCCCCAAATGAAAGTTGTACTTACTCATTTATTTCTTGTTTAGAAATCCTTGTGATATGAGTCATGCAATAATTTCCATTTCAGAGTTAAAGTCATTCCATCTTTCTTTCCCGCACACATACCTTCTTCCATGCTGTCTCTGAATGAGCCTGAATGACTGATGGCCCGTGGCCTTTCTTCTAGAGATGTGGCACTCCCACAAAGCTGCGAGTCATCATAGAGATCAAAGGAAGAGTCTTGGGCTGGGATGCTGTTTGAGCGCATCATGCTGGGCCCAGGAAGGTTAAACTGTGACAGATTGGTCGGGCTCACTGAGAAAACAAAGCACACACAGCCTACTTTGGGGCGTTTGAAAGATGAAAGTCGTAGATTGATAAAAAATAAGAATGTGATACAATGCTTCAGGAAACATGAATTCATGTGGTATCCTTCCTCAAGGTATGTTGAATCTGCCTCTGAAATGTTCAATTACAGATACAGTAAGCCCCTCTTTTCTTCTAGCACTTTCATGGCAAGTAGTACAGCAATTTCTAAAACAACATTAAACAAAACCATCAGGATGACTCTACAGATCATGCTAGAAATGTAATAAGAAGGTGTTTTCTGCTGCCTGTGATGAAGAGAAGATTGTCTTTCTAGAGTCTGAAGGTTTCTTTTTAGAGAAGGATATGGTACTTTAATGGGAAAAGCAGAATTGAAAACAACATAATTTACAATAAATGTGTTTAAAAAGAGCCTTTAGAGATTTCAGGCAAAGACTTCCATTCGTTTTTAATTCCAAATTTATGAAAGTTCATAGATAGCACTTATTACCCCATCGTTATTATCAGAGTTAAGTTATAAAAGAGAAAGAGTAAAATAAACATTTTCTTTGAATGAAATATAACTATAATAAACTGTGAAATCTTTTTCATAACTACTTGTTGAAATGTGCTTTTTCTTTCTTTTCAATGTATATATGTTATATTTCACAACAAAAAAATGTTAAAAAATGAAATACAACACAAGGAACATGGAATTGGCAGCCTATCATAAGGTTAATCACATAAAACTTTTTCTGCTATGTCTAAGACTAGAATGCCACTGTTGACTGTTAAAAGTTACAACATGTGCACTTGAAAAGTTTTCTTAAATCTGTAATTCAAAATAAAGATTCATTTATGTATTTCCAAAAAAATCGAAAGGCAGTCAACTTTTTTTTTTTATGGCAGTCAACTTTTTAGGCCAGCTAATAATCATTAATTTAAACAAAGATAGGGTTGATTGACTGTGCGGTTGTATTGGAAAACAATACAATACAATTTTAATACATGAAAGCAGAAAGCATTGAGAAATATATTTATTATAGATGTTAATATTTCTAAAAAAAGCAAGCTTGTTTCAAGCATATGAGGAAGCAGGTAAGAAGTTCTTAACATATGAAGGGAACCATTGAGTATTTCCAAAATATTGGGGCATATATATTATTGGTTTGGAATTGGTCTGATACCATTTCAAAATTTGCTATGATTTCTTCTTTGACAGAGGCACCACACATCCTACTGTAATGCCATGGACTGGCTCTCAAAATATTGTAAAGTAGGAGGGGGCAGTTTCTTAGGGTAACTTAAAGGGAAGTATTTCCTATTTGTCAAGCATTGTGCTGGATACTTTACAGGTGTTAACTGAATTGGTCCATACAACAACCCTCTGATACATCTAGTTTTGGAATGAGATATAAGAGGAAGAAAAAGGAAGGAAAGGTGGGATTAAGAACATCATTTTTTATGTCCATGGATATGGCAAGTGCACAAAACCATCCTTAGGCAGGAAGGATGGGAGGGAAGGAGAGAGGGATATGAGGAGGGAGGAAGGAAGGCAAGAGAGAGGCAAAGGAGAGAGAGAAAAAGGGGAGAGAGAAGAAATCTTTCAGGCACATCCCTTCAGCCAGCATCATCTACCTATTAGTTCCAGTCTGGTTTAATTGCTGACAACAGCCAGGAGGTACACTGTAGGACATTTAAGACTTGAACGCTTGTGTTTAAGGTACCCAGATTGGGGTAAATAATCCTATTCTACAAATACAGTACAGATTGACTCTTTGCTAAATGAATGATGTATTCAACACATTTATAAAGTGTTCCATTTTAATAAATATAAATGGTAGGGGGAGAGGGAGGGATATGGGAAGGACATTTCATTCACTATTTGGCTTTGCATAATTCTTATCAATATGATTCCCTAGATATCCAATATTCTTCTGTAATTTAAAAACATAACATTAGATTCGTCCAAGATGAGATATTAATGGGAACTAGGGTGGGTTATAAAGAGTATAGTTGGTATTTACAAACATTTTGTGATTGCGCCTCCATTGGAGATGTAGCCATGTTATTTAAGAATGTTCAATTAAGTTCGCATCTGTGAAGGGTCTGCTTTGCTGATGTTATAGGGAATACAAAGGTAATAAATATGACATAATCCCAGATTTCAAGAAGTTCATAATTTAGTGGAAGTGACTGAAAGGTAAAAAAGTAAATATGTAAAATAGATCAAGAAAATGTAGATAATAGAAGGTAAGAGAAATAAAGAAGATACTAGACAGACAGATAGACAAGACAAATATTAAAAGGTAAGACAGATAAAGAAACTTCTAGAGTAGAACAACTTCTAGAGTTGGAACCAGGCTTCTAGTGGTAGCTTTGCTTTCCATCTGAAAATAGGCAAATTTTACACTTTCTACCCTTCAGTTTTCTTCATGAATAAAAACATTGGAGAATAAATTAACTCTAAGAATCATTCAAAGTCAGGGGAGACACCAGATATATTAATAGGAATATATCTATATAATAATAGGAATATATAGGAGATATATTATATAAAGATATAACTCTTTACCTTTTCTTAAATTGTATCTGCACAGCAAAGCCGCCTCTTCTATGAAGATTACATGTTTACTTTGGTGATTTAAGGAATGTGGCACAAGTTTTTAAATACCCCTAATCACTCCCTGACTGTATCTGGACATATTAGTTAATGCTTTTCTAATATTGTTTTAGATAAGAAAAGAGTTGTCACATCGAATCAATTTTAAATTATTTAGTGGAATCAGAGTGTAGAATTAGGAAAAATAGGTGGCAATTCCAGAAAATGTTATTTGATCGCTTAAAGGGAAAGCATCAAAAATGTGCTATTTCTAGATCTGGATAATTTACTTCTATTGATGGTTAGAAGATAGAGACGTCATAAAAATCTACATAATAGATGAATGATTCAACCGGATGTGGGCTTTTCCAACTCTGAGTTTCTATGCTCCTAAGAGTAAAGGAAAAAATGGGTTAATTTTGAATAGGTGAGGGGGTGAATGTGGAGGAGGGAAATAAAAGGGCCTTCAAGATAGAGGGGCCTTAGAAGCAAAAGCACAGAAACTGTTCTCATGCAAAAGTGTTTGAACAGCACTCTGTATGCATACATAGAATATATATGTATATTCAGATATATAGAAATTGTGAATGACAGGTTGCTATTAATGCTTCTGCATGGTATCCCTACTAGGGGAGTGAAAATTGAATCTGAGCAATTGTTCTCACTCATGAAAACACTACAATGATTCTCAACAGGTTATGATATACTTCACAAGGACTTTGTGACCAATAGTAAATGAAATTTCATTTAAAGATTGATTTTATTTACATAAGTTATATTCTGATATGCTTTGTTGTGTGGGAATGATTTCTTATTATAGCTAGCCTGCTAGGAAATACTCATTACCATAGCTTCGTTTTGCAGTATCTCCTAGTAATCTACTGAGGATGTTATAACCATAGTGATTTAAAATATCTTGTATTTATTACCCATGATTTTTTACTTTATTTTTCTAAAAGTGTTATGTATTAATATATTTGAATAAAGCAGAAAGATGAAGAAAATGTGGGTACTGCAACCAATGAACCTTCATAATAATCATGTATCTTACTGATCATTTAGAAAAAGTCCAAAATCAAATTGAAGACAAATGATGACCAACGTAAAATGTGTGGTAATGCAATCCAAACTAAGTTAAATATTTAAAATGTCATAATAAAATAAATTTTATGAATTTATGAATGCATTTTAATAATACCCACTTGCTTGCCTTATAAATATGAGCTCTGGTGATCCAGAAATAAAATAAAAACTTAAAAAAATAACTTCCATATTTTGAAAATTAGTCATTCTTTTCTCTTGTAAAATAATACCACATGAATGTCTCAGAACATATCAATTGAGGCCACACTTCTAACATCTGGATAGGTACACGAGAGTATGCCAACCTGTATAGGAAGGTCTTCCTACAGATGCCACAATGGGTGAACATTTGAGAGCTATATGTAAGCGGAGGAAGTAAGATCAAGTAGATGTTAACTGCAATTGTCTGAATGAGAGGTAAAAATGCTGGAAGAAGAACAACGCCTTTTAAAAAGAGAGTTGGATATGAGACGTTCTGAAGATAAGAATGCCAGCTTTTGGTCTACTGAAAATGTACTATACATGAAGACGTAAGTGGTGAAGATTCAAGTAAAGATTCAAGTGCTGAATATATTGAGATTTTGGACTTGGATGATAGAGGGAAGGGGTGATACTGTGAAATGGTAAGGGACTTCCAAAAGAGTGTAAAAATGGTTGAACAATAAATGAGATAGCTATGTTAAGAGGGAAGCATCCTTGAGAGAATGAATCAGTTGGCAACGTGCTAAGAGAGTCAAGAAGTAGGGCCAGGGAAGTCCTGGCCTGAAAGTGCTTTATTAGGGAGAATTGAGAGCACGATTTGATGTTGCTGACAGAGCATCTCTGGTAGAAAGCACAATTGGCTAAGCCAGGAAGGTAAACTTGACCTTTCAGACTCTCAATTTCTATAGAAACAAAATAAAAAGAAATATTTGATAAGTGGTTTTCAAATTCAAATCCTTAGAACATCAGAGAGACACTGTTATCAGTAAAAGTATAGTTTGCATATCATCGATTAATTATGCTTCAACTCTTCTAAAACTACAAAATAAAATCCACTCTCAACTGTGCTAAACATTGTGACTAGGGACATATTGGCTTCAGTTGCCATGTTCACTTTGATTTATTCACCTTTGGAAACAACTCATCTCTCTGCAAATATCTGCCAATCTTGTAAATGAGCTTTTCATTCAGAATATCATAATCCTCTACTAGTCCTTCAAAAATCAGGCTGTGCATGTTCCTAACATAAAATTGCACTGTTACTCTTTTGTGGATTTTGATCAATTAATGCAGACAAAGTTCAGGTATATCTACTGAGTGCTGCTCTTGACAGCCTAAGCATGCTTTCCAATAAAAATGTAGCAGAGACATACTTACCAAGTGTTAACCCTCTTCTGAGTATTCATTCAACTTATCTCATTTATTCCTCACAATATAACCTATGTCTTATATATTCATCCAACAGATAACTAATTTAAAGTCGACTGACTTCAGCAAGGTCAGACATAGGTGGCAAATCAATTGTTGACTTAATGAGCTCCAAGCCCAGGCCTGTCTACTCTTGAGGATTGTGTTTATAACCAGCAGGCATCCCTGCTTTCTAGCAAATAAACCTTTTATCAGTCCTACTCAGTTATAAAAGATTAAATAATGATTAAAGAGTTTCTGTAAAGTTTTGGCACCTTTCCCTGTCAGTACTTTATTTCCCTGTCACTACTTTAACATGAGTAGTTGTTAGATATTTTTAGAAATTCATTATCAGAAGATCATTTTACTAAAATTTCTAATTTTGACATAAATTAAAGAACATCCAAGATTTCCAGCTAGGCAAGTTTTTTTTTTTTGTTACCATTTACATTAACTTATCTGTATGAATCTATATTTTCTCTTATATAATCAGTTTGAGCTAATAAACCTTTGATTTATATGTCTGTAGGATTGCACATTTATGTAAGACTTCATGAAAAACATTACCTTGTAACAGCAGGACATGGAAAGATCGAATATAGACTACTCAATTTTAAATTTTGGCAGTAAAGACAGTACTTTGAATTCTTCCTTGAGAGTAAATTAAGGTCAAGGGAGGGAACTATTTAGGAGGGGTGAGATTTGAACTTGATAATGGTTTAAAGAGGAAGAAATATCAGTACCTGGAATGTAGAAGGTGCTTACAAATATTAATTGAATGAAGGCATTAATGAGTGACTAGGAATGCATATGAAGAATTAGGAGGTAGAGGACACTTTGTGATGAAAATGAGTATGGATGGATTAAAACCACATGTAAACGGTTTCACTTTGGAATTTTCAGAGCTACTCCTTTATGGATGAAAAGGATTCATGATGCAGAGGCAATTGTATAAGAATGGGTGAGTGTTAAGAAAGTTCATGCTGGAAGATTCCAATCTTCTCAGATAAGTAATGAGAATTTTTTTGTAAAGAATATAGTATGTGGATTTAATCAGAGTAATGAAAATGAGAAAGTAGTAAAGAATCGATTAATCAAATTAATGTATATTAGGTTAAAAAATGAAAAGAATGACAAGAGATATGAGCAAATTAGCAAACTCATAGTATTTTTGGTGGATTTGGGTTTAAGATGCTGCATAAAATTAGATTTAACTTATTACCACTATGTCTCTCTAAAAACATTTTCAACAAATATTTTGAGCATAAAGTATTATGACTTTTGCTGTATTTTCTAACTACAAATCAAAGTAGAAGCTACACACCATTTGGCATTATGGGACAAATAAATCTCATCAGTGTGTTGGTTTAGCAAAAAAAGAAAAATTGTGTTTGACATGAATTTATAAGCTCATATGAACCATGACCACAACAATTGCTTTTTATAAAGCCCTACTCAGTACATCTGGAAGTGTTACAATCATAAAAGCATTACCTTGAACATCCCAGCAGGGCTAAGCATGTTAAGTGCAAATCATTAAAGTGGTTGGACATTTTGTGAGCCCATTACCAAGGAGAAAAATTTTTTAAGTGAAAAGAGAAAAAAATGATACTACATTACATGTTACTTTATCGAAGAAAAATCTATCTTTAAAAGCATTGGCTCCATTAAACAAGAACTGGCATGCTTAGCTTTCTTTCATTATTTTGTCCTTTCCCTCTGTGTTTTCTGTGACATTTGTGCAAACAATTTTATATTTCATCCAAATGATGTTATCACAGAAGTAATTCAGTGGCTAAAGTACTTAGTCATGTATTTTTCTTTGCATTTATCTAATAAAGAAAATCACTATGGGATATTTTCTTAGAAATTCTTATATGCATTTTAGGGAGAGTTTTCACTAAAAATGTTAAAAAGAAGTGATCTTGGAGCCATGGAAACACATTTTTTCTTCTTCCTAATCATTCTATTTTCTAGAAAAGGATTATTAGTTTAATTGTACAATATTTTAACATAAAATAATAAGATACATTATCCTAGGTTTTAAGAGGAATTTATGATAAAATGGAAAGGCTTTAGGTTTGAAGGCAGGTGTTCTGCAATCAAAATTTCTGTCTCTGTCTCTTACTAGTGGTGAGACTTTGTCAGTTCTGACAACCTCCCCAAGCTCCAGGAGTCTCATCTGTATAATAATGGATGTATTACTTAAGTCAAGCAGTTGACAATGAGCAAGAAATGGCACAATGTTTGGAAATTTTTCTGTAAACAGTAAATAGCCATACAAATAAAAAGTAATGTTAAGGGGCCTTTATCACCTTTTGATGAACAATTTTTATGTAGCGCTATCAGGGCTCAAGTGAGGGTGGATAATGAAAGGAGGAAAACGGAAAAGATGTTTTAGAATATTTTACCCAAGTTGGAAAAGTGGTATTTTCCCGTTGCAGAAGATGACATGGCAGAAGGTGAGACCAGAGGCGACTGGCTCCCCGTATCCTGCAGCCCTCCAGTAGAATGAGAACGCAGCCATTCTTTGCCCTCTTCTTGACTGGCCTGCCGAGATGATGGGGTATATCTGCAAAACAGCACAGCTAAGACAGGTAAGCACATCCACAGGGGCAGAGCAATACAAGGACAGTAAAACAATCGAGAGAAGCTTACTATTCAGACTGAACAACATTTTCAAACAGACTGAATCTAATTATAATTGCTCAGTTCTTCCAGATGATTTGACACCATCTGTTTGAAGCTCACAGGAAAAAGAAAGAATTCTTTAGAAGAAAATTATGTTTCTGTGAGATATGAAGTTGAAAAATCACAAACAATGAGCAGACAGGTTAATTGAGAAGGACTAAAAAAGCACAGTGGTTGGGAAGATGTGAAGAAGGTGAGCGGAGATTAAACACAGTGGAAAGGGTAGGAAAGACTCAAGGAAAGTGGAGTGATGGTCACAGAAAGGCATTGGAAATGGAATACAAATTGAAAGCTGATTTTTTTAATAAAAGGAAAAACACTTATTTTGTTAAAAAGCCACTTTTCATCATGCCTTTTTTTTTTTTTGAAAAAAAGGAGGGGGATTTGTGCTCACTTTATTGGAAAATAAATTCTGGAACAAAATATTTGGAAATGGAATAATTTCCAGCTGTTTGCTATTAATAATCAGTTGGAGAGGAGGAGGATGATAGGAAAAGATCTATATTGGCCAATATTCACTATTGCACCAGAGTAAGGAAATGTTTAGCACCAAGAAGCAGCGTTCAGCTCTATTAGTAGTTTACTTTCTATCTCTTCCTCAGATAAAAGTGTGCAGCAAAGAAAGGCAATAGTTAAATTTTCATTTTCTTTTTTATTATGTAAAATTATTTTGAGGTTATACAGTACTAGACTAATTCAGATTCAAATTGATCTGCTAGATCACCCCTGATAAACAAAATTGCTCTAAAACTATTTTGAGATTTTACCAAAATGATTATTTAAAAATCATAACTTAATTACATTATCTGTCTTCTGATGATGAAACTACCTATTCTTTGATTCAAATTAGAGCCTTCGTTTAACCTTTCAACATTGACTGGGCTTATCTGACCCTATGTGGGTTTTGAAGTTTTGCAAACATATGCCTCCAAGAGGCAAAACTTAGGGAAGTTAATTTCATTTTAACATCCAGAAATGACTTCTGCGTTCTACCAAAAGTTGCTACCCCCAAACATGCAATGACTGGGACAAGACCTTTGAAGTATTATTGCTTCAAAATAATGGTATTTACATTGGACTTTATTTGCCTTGAATCTCTGCCTCTGCTTATATCTCTACCTCAGCACTCTCTCACCAGACTCCTCAGGACAAAGCAAGCATCAAGATTTAAAATGATTTCACCCTCAATGCCAGGTGCTACATTTCAAACAAAAAAAAGAAAGAGGAAGAGAGACAGCACACAAAGTTTTATGTAACAACAGATAAAAAAGCAGCAATTGTGCTGAGAGAAATATATACCTTAGTCCCTTTTTGGGTAGTGTATTTCTGTCAAGCTGCATGCTGTTAAAACAAAGAAAACCCCTAAGGACATAATGTAAACAAAACTTCCAAATTACACATCTAACAAAAATGGTTCTCTGAATTACACAAAACAAGTTTTGTAACACATATTGCATGTCTTATCCCATTGGAAAAGTCTAAGCCAAGGGTAACCGGATATCCATTTCTGTAATATATTTCAGTTCCTTTCTGAGTATCATCTAGTGATAGGATTATTTGAAGGTAGATTGAGTCATATGCTAGCACAGTTCCACACGGGGTTCTATTTACCTAATGCTATAGTAGTTTCCACTCTTCATGCACCTAGACTTCTGGTATAATTTCACATGCCAGAGAATCAGAGAGGTAGGCATGAGATATATCTGCTCTGCCTAAGCTAGAGTGACAAGTTCCCATGGGCAAAGAATATATAAAACACTGTTCAGCACTTATATTTTGTCTTTTCAAATATCTATTTTTTTTAAATAAAGGCAGATTTTTCCCATTTATATGCAAGAGAAGAAAAATAATATGTGATGGGTATTTGCTTGAAACTCAGTGTTTCTGTGTCATTGAAGGAAAAATTAAATGAAACGGAAGTATAGAATCTTTTGGAAATTATAAATCAAATATTCAAAAGGCTAAATTTCATCAATCTCTATTTTAAGGAATTCTCAATCCATCATAGAAAACAATAGAAAGATGTGTCCAGAAAAAATGAGAAATACCCTCTCTAAAGGAAAGAAATAGCTACTTACAAATAAGTGGAAGAAGCCTAGGAATTTCTGTTATAATCTCTGGGGTATGGATAAGAAGATATAAAATTAATTTAAATTTTCAAAATCATATTTCTCTTTCATTAGAATCTCAAATGATCAAAATAAAAATCAAAGGATACGCATAATGAGATGATATAACATGAATGCAGACACATTGAGTTGAAATTTAAACACTCAAAATCAAAGCTAAAATGTTTTCTTCAATGTATACTCCACTATAGCACTATAACAGAAGGCATCCAAAAGCATTTTACAATTTCAATATTATTTATTGAAAATATCCAAAGAATGTAATTATCATATAATGGAGAGGCAAGTTTCAGTATTATTCCTTGACTATAGAAGATTTCAAGCAGTGTGGAAAAAAAATAGTCCATGTGGGGGTATTACAGTGAACAAATAGTAGAAATTCCAAATATGAATTACATCATGCTCAAATATTAATGTGTTCATAAGCATTTCCTGCATGTAAATTTAATATTGCTGCAAGGAAATTGCAAAGAGGTGTTTTCTCCAATATGATCCAATTGTTTAAAAAATAATGTTTATGTGGTCCTGAGCAATTTAATATACGAAAAATCAGAAAGTAAATTTAATTTAACCAATTAAAGTAAAAGCCTTAAATAGAAATATCCATTGAAGCTGGATACTAATGATTATACAGCAGGTGTTTTCCATAAACCCTCAAAGGTCAAAAACTCGTTATGGCTGCATAGGCCAGCCAGGTGAAAATAATAGTGAAAGAGCGATTTTACACAATCTGAAGGGGCCAGACATTGTTTGACTAACGCCAATAGTTTCTGCGTAGGAATGTGAAAACAAGGTTGCCAGGTCAGATTTTTAAAGACAAGCCAGAAAATTAGGTTCTTAATAAAAAATATCTAAAGTGTAACACTGGTTACTACTTTAAAAATTTTTAACTTTGGTTGGTTGCATACACACAAAAAGTTAAATGTGGATTAGTTATAGCCCAAGGACCAGCAATGATCTAGAGCACCTACAGGGTAAATTGTTGCTATTTATTTATTATTATATTAATTTTTAAGGAAGAACAGCTGAACAAACATTAAAATATTTATGAAAAACTATTGACTTAATGGCATTAGGGTATAAAATCAACCAACTATCCTAAAATTATAGATTAACAGGTAAATCATGAACCAATGCACATTACCTATTTTGCATCTCTAATTCATTTGCATTAGGTATCTCTCAGGTATTACTTTTAGTTTCCTTAGCATTCTCAACATTCTCCTGTCCACTTAATTAAAATTAAGCCAGGGTCACCTATCATAACTAATTTCTCTTCAATAGATGATAAACTTTCTTAAGGATCATATTAAACTGCTATTGTTTGGAATTTTGTGCCAAGAAAAGAACAATCACAATTTCTAATATCAAAAATTATTTCAATCCATCTTGAGAAAAATTACTTCAATCCAATAATTTACTAAAGGGAACAGATTAATATTTAAATTACATACTATAGCTATGAAGACATTAAAATTTACTCTTTACAATATTTATCAGTGCATTTTATTAAGAATCAAGGAAAAAGTTTTAATTTGATAAAATTATCTTACTTAAGGTTTAATTTTGAAAAATCATTTATTTGTCTATTTTAACTTTAGGACATGCCCATCTGGAAAATTGGTCTATTTCAAAGAATAAACAGCAAAAATCATCTGCATAGCTGCTAGTATATTTCTATAGTGAAACTCTATATTGACTTCTGCCAAAATATAGGTCAATGGCAGTTACCAAAATTACATGCTTATATACATATATATAAGACCTAACTGTCTGACCAACTGATTTTGATTTGAGGGATACTTGGTTATAAATTGTTACTTGGCTATTTTTCTGAGTCTTTAATGTCTGAAAGCCAAAGGAATAGGTTGATGGCCAAATGGCCGAGCTGTTGCCATCGTCTTTGCAATTAAAAAACAAAAGTCAGTATTTGGGGAGGACGATTCTGTTCAATAAATGATTATCTATTTGCAGTCTGATTGAGAATTTGGTTATCAAATTGTTATGCATTTCTCACACCCCACTAGACAATCTAAGATGCATTCATTAAAATTGTAGGTTGCTCATAATATATTCTCAAGATAATTTTATTTACAGGTCAGATGTTTTAAAAATGACATATCAGGATTCCCATTTACCTTAACGCACTGAAACTAGAATCAAAGGGATGTAGGAAGCCTGTCTTCTTAGGATCAAAATCAAATGAGACAAGACATTGGTTTTCACACGCATTGTTTATGGTGGAGAACCAGAGGAGAAAAAGGATACAAGTGCCTACACTTTAGTTTCTATCACCCAGCTGCTTGTCATGTGTTTTTTGGCCCAAGTTTTTTGTTTAAGAGGAAAGTGAATTTTAAATGTAGTAGCTCACCATGGCAAGTATCAAGGAAGGATCAATGCTTCATTTCTAAAATTCTTTTCCCAAGGGAAAGTTCCAGTTGTACAGCTGTCCCTGCACCCTTGTCAAGGACAGTGGAAATAAAGTGGATGGAACCAATAGGAAGAAAGAACATTTTGTTCTGGGTCTTTATTTCACAAAGGCAAGAGATTGAGTAGAATGGGAAAGACTAAGGCACGGCTGCTAGCAGACTGTATAGAGTCAGGGTAAAGGCTATAGTTGTTTTCAAAAATGATTTCAGGGGCGGGCCATGGTGGCTCAGCGAGTTGCTGCCTGCCATACTGGCGACACGGGTTCAATTCCCGATGCCTGCCTATGCAAAAAAAAGAAAGATTCTGGGAGTAAGGCTGGAAGTCTGGAAAAGACGATGTATGTCAGCATCAGTATCAGTGTAAAAAAAGAGTTTAGAGGAAGGTATTAAGCATTTTCAGTGATCAACATTGCCTGAACAAAATAACACAATTAAGATAAGTGACCAAGGCAGTTCTTGAAAGTCTTAGCTGTGCCAAGAAACAAATAACATTAAGTTCATCTAGGGAGAAAGTGGTGGTTTTAAGACATTTTCCTGGGGGTAAGAGACAAAAAATTAGAGAAAGAACTTTTTGGGAGGAGAATGTACAGCCATTTGGGTCAACAGTGGTGCTTTCTAGTGAGCATATTAGGTAAAGAATACTTTAAGTTAAAAAGAAAAACAAAAACAACAACTCATAAAACAGATTAGTAACACCCTGTCATATGATTTATTTTTAAAGGACTTAGTAAAAGTGTCACTAGGATTATACTTTTCTCTTAAGAATTCATGTTTGACAATTGATTTTTTTTTCCAATTCTACTTAGCATTACCCCAGTGATCCATTTGCTATTTTTCCAGAAAAGTGCTAAAAAGGTAAAATTTAATATATTGCTCAGAGGATAACTATAGAATCCATTTAAATGTGGTCTTTCAAAATCCTTAAAATATGAGAGGGAGCTTGTGTGGACCTGGAGCTTAAGCCAGATCATTCAAATGTCTCGAGAAGGCATCATTCAATACATAAATACATGCTTTGAATTTTATTCCAATTTCCTCTTGAGTACCTATGTATGCATTCCTAGAAAGAAACATCAGTATCCAATCATCTTACACTTAATGGTTTTACTCTCCTGCAAATTTGGTAATGAGGGTTCCAATCATCTCACACTTAATGGTTTTACTCTCCTGCAAATTTGGCAGTGAGGGTAAATGAAAGGCCACTCTTATCAATCCTATACCCCTCTGTACTAAGCAATGGCACTCCCACGGAAATCAAGGGGAGTAAATGCGGTGGTGGGGGAGGGGTGGGCGAAGGGCGCGGCGAGACTTGATCAATGCCTCCAGGAAAGCTCACCTTTCTGAGAGAGTAGATCTCACACTACCCGTTCTCATGAGCAGGCTCTGAACCTCGTGAGGGCCTGTGGTCAGTCCAGACAAGGAGCCATGGTGGCTGAGGGGGAGGTCAATGGACTCAGAGCTCGTATGGAGGCTAGTCATGGACTGGTAGCTCGGAGTGTCCTTGCTGCCGGCAGAGGAACTGCTCATATTGGCAGCCCACACGAGACCACCTGACGTGAAAGAGTGAACCGATGCCGGGCTGGAAGCCAATGAGTGGCTTAAGCTTATAACATCTGTAGTTAAGTCTGAGGGTTTATTGAAGAGAGGGCTGCTGCTGCCACTTAGCCCACCAGCACTGCCCATGCTGCCCGTACCAGACGATGGTGACTCCAGACTGCCTTGCCGCGCTAATGTGGTGCTAGGACTGGGCATTACTGAGGAGGATTTCACACCCTCAGTATTAGGTGCAGAGGCAGATTTGCCACCTGCCTTCGCACCAAACAACCTAAAAGAAAAACAAATAACAACTTCAGTTGTTCCGAGAAACTAATATCCACATTTAATAGTTAGGATTACCGTACACAGAGCCAAGTGTGCTTGGGTGTACTAAGCTACCAAGCACTTCCTGTCTCCATGTCAGTGAACTTTATAAGTTCATAAAGTTATAAAGACTTTATAAGACTTGTTCATTGAGTGCTGAAAAATATCATATCACCAGAGGGGTAAGTCAGGAGTGGGCTGCTGCTCAGGGGTAGGGGGCAGTGGGCAAAACAGAAGTCAGTCAAACATGATCATGAGAATCATTCACACAAATGTCATATTTGACCATACTTGCTGTTAGCTGTTTACAGGACCTATAATGAAACAACTTCTGCGCATTCGGTACATAGCACTTACAAATGTTCTGTTGTGTTTTTCACTCTTTTTTTTTCTTTTTCATAGTTTATCAAAATATAAAAGGAATGCTTAAGGCAAGTTTAGAGGTGATGTTATGTGTGTGTTGATCTGAGGGACTGTCAGGGAGTAATTGGTTAGAGATGACATTGGACACAGTTGGCAACATGTCATTTATCTGCATATCCCCCAGGAAATGCCAAAGGGTTTTGCGTTGGTTGCCGGTGGTATTCAAACATATATTTATAATAGCGATGTGAAGCATAGTTGGTGCTGTTAGATTATTGGAGTTCTCTTCAGAAAACATTTTAGTTTTAAATAAATGAAGCAAATGACAATTGAATTTATGTAAATATGGAAATAAAGTGATATGAAGTAATGGCATAATGGTTACTACTAAGTTGTAATGAAATCCATATTTCTATAGTGAAATATTTTATGACGAATATGAGAAATTGTTTCATAGGTAAGGGGCCACTGGAGGGCACTATTAGCTTTCACTTCAGAAACAAAAATATTTACTCTTACTACAAGTCATTATTTTTTCCAATGAAAATCAACATTTCAAAAAGCCAGTTCTTTTGGATTAATATTTCGATGGAGGAATAGAACCTCTAGGCTTTTCAGGCAAACATTTATTTGAGATTGCTTGAAATATAAAGTAAATGTTTTAAGGCGCTTTTCTTCTAAGGTTCTTGGTTTGGCCAGTAGAATAAACACAAACATTAAAAAGGTTTTTAACATGTAATGGACTATGTATCATCTCTAACATTTTGCATATGCGAAAACACCCAACGAGGTTTAGCCAGCTGCCCCAAATCTCTAACTGGATCTATTTTCCTGCCATTTAAAAGACATTGGTACTTAACCATAATCTTTAAGAGTGGACCTTCACATATGCAATACCCAATATAGTGCTGGTACAGTAATCAAGCCATACTGCTAACCAGAGTTATGTCAAAAAAAAAAATGGTGAAAGGCTGGAAAACTTAGTCCAGTCTTAATTTTTTTTCATTCTGAACCAAATCTCTGAAAGTTTTTAAATTCTCTCAATCCTACCTTTGATTTTCTTTAATAGTCAAGATATGGTATTAACAAATATTTCCAATGTAATCTGTTAAAAAACACAGAATTTCACCTATGTTCGTGATCATCAACTCACTGATAGCTACTAAAGTTATGAATGCTGGAAAGGACTATCAATAGTCATAAAGACCTATTTTATTTTGTTTTAATTGCGGAAAGGTGGAATGGAAATCGATGACAATTTTCAAGCTATTACATCTGCTTTTACATCTCGTACAAATATTGTCTTGCTAAAATCAAAACAACAGTGAAGCCAGGAAATTTAACCATTTTTGAAAGGAGTGCCTTCTTTTGCTAGCTACTTATATGATCAGCTTCTTAGAACTCCCAGTACCTCAGAAACCGAATAAAAGTTTCTAAGATATGTGTATCTTTAAACACACACACACACATACACACACACACACACACACACCCTTTTGTACTTTCCCAACATAGTTTTTCTCATCCTTACCTGCGAAATGTAGGTGAGGCAATATCAGGATACTTGGATCCTGGCTGCCTAAGGCCTTGTGTCCCACAGGCATTTGCAGAGGTAGGGCTGGATTTGGGGGAACCTGACAAAGAAACACTCTCTGAATCTGAGACTGCTACTTTTTCCTTTTCCTTGTCTGTCTGGTTGGCAGTGACCGGACTGGAGCGCCCTGACCCAATCTTAGTTGGCTCCCTCAGTTTTGAGGTGGTGGCACCAGCTGACTTGCTGCTGACATTGGAGTCGATACTGCTGGTGCTGGATCTGTGGCCCCCCCGGCCGGGAATGCCGCTGGCACTGGATTTCGAAGGGCGGGGCAGACTGCGGTACTGCAGCGTGCTCTTGGAGCTGACATGCAGCACTACGTCGTCGTGATTCTGCGAACCGTCCAAGCTGGTTTTTCTGCCGGCATTTGACTTCCCACCGATGGCGGCAGATTTGGGAATTTTCCCCAGGGTTGCTGAGCCACTAGTTATGGTCGCTCCACTGGAAGTGACCATGGTAGATGATCCAACGGCACCCGGCTTCTTAAATCCAAAAGAGCTGGTGGCAGTTGATCTTCCAATGCCTGAGGGGGGCTTTTTCCCCTCATCACCGCTACTTTTCCCTGCATCTGAAGGAGATCTTTGAAGAGATGACCCTTTCAGGGGAGTTTTGCCTTTCTCCGAAGCTTTGGCATCATCAGTTTTTCCTGATGAAGAAATACATCAATATTTATGTCTGTACATTTTAATTTCATAATAATATTTCTTTTAATATTGTGTAAAATGTGAATGCTTCTTTACATTACCTTACTTCCAAAAAGCTTATCAATAGGCTAATTTTGAGTGCATGGTTACAAAATATGTGGCTGTCCGAGAAAATGTGCTAAGAAATCAAGGAGATAATATGAAAATGTACTTTTTGGCCATTTTTTAACATTATACCTTCAACTTTCTTTCTTTCTAAGAATAGCACCTAATCTTATCAAACTCAGTGCTAAAAAAATTCATTTGACTATCTGTGAGATTATTATATTTGGAATATCACATTATATCTGTACTTCAGGTGGCACTATTTAAAATTAGGCACTATTTAAGAAATAGTAACACAGTTCTCAAAAACAAAAACAAAAAACAGGATGGTGCCATTTAGCAGATCTCTTTAGCAGATCTCTAACTCTCTTCTTTTATAAAGTCTATTTTTATAAACTTGCTTTCAAATCTCCAGCATTCCAATCCATTAGATTAGGATGATTGCTTTTGCCTATAAGATTTTGCAGTGTAAGGTATATGGTATGTATGAGTTTTTTTTTTTTCCTTTTTATTTCTTTTTCTGGAGTGATGTAAATGTTCTAAAAAATGATCACAATGATGAATACACAATGATGTGATGATATTGTGAGCCACCAATTGTGCACCATGTATAAGAAAGTATGTGTGTGAAGATTTTTCTCAATAAAAAATTTTAAAAAAAGATTATGTAGTAAGCTCACTGGCATACTTAACATGAATACCCCGAACTTTCAACAAACAACTTATAATTCATTAAGCAGCCTTATTTTATGTCCACATGACCCTAAATGACTATGACAAAATAAGAAGACACTCAATGATCACAAACCATGGGGGCATGCTTCAGAGAATACCAAGAGCGCTACAATCACATGGGCTTTCATGACAAGTATGTAAAATTTAAAGAGGAAAATCTTTTATCTAAAAGGAGAAGAATCTGATTTTAAAAAGAATATTATTAAAAAGAACAAAGACTGAATGGAAACAGTATATTAAAACGCTTTTACCTAACAGCTGCAAAACGATCAACCTACCAGGCGTCTTCAAAGTACTTGTTCCAGTTTTCTGCCTACATGGGGATCCTCCTTGGGCAGACATGCCTCTTCTCCAAGAACCTGTCTGTGAAACGGACAAGGAGGCTTTGGGTCCTGCCTTCTCAGGGTCTTCTGGAAGCCCTGAGGAAACACTCTTCCATTTGCCACCACCATCTCCATGGCAGTCAAAGGTCTCTTCCGCTTTCTTCAGCTCCTCAGTACTATCCCACGTCTCATCTGTGGTGGAACGTTTTTCTGAATCTGTCTTCAGCTATAAAGAAGATATTACAGGGAAGCTTTATGCTGAAATTCTGTTAAGACAGTGAATGTACACCCAGACAACTGTGAAAAAATAAGCATTGATTTATATGCCAAAAGAACTCCAGCGATTCCTCTATTTATATCTATGTCGTCACTCAAGTTTCATTAATTGTAGATACATAATTCTCACTTGCACATAGTAGAGAATATCAGACTAAATCTGTGCAGAAAACCTCCAGTTGAAACTCCCGAGAGGAAGGAATTTCCTACGTCAAATGCAACAAGGAAACATAAGATGAGATGAAACCTTAACTTAATATTCATTATTGATTTAACACTTGCAAGGGATCCGGTCGTATTTTTTTTCAGCGATCAATGCAAAATTAATTAAGAACCTATTCAAAATTACACTATTAAAATACTGATTAGATTTCAAACAAGCCTATCAATCTCCGCCTTATTTAGGGTATGCAATTATGTCAGATTCTAATTATTATTAAGTAATTTGGAGAAAAAAATTGGCAGGAGCCCACGGAATCCAAAGAAGGACATTCTCACCTGAGTATTCTTCCTGGAAGGGACGGTGATGTTGGAGTAAGAGCTGACGGAGGACGTGGTGTTCAGGTCATCTGTGCTGATGTTATCGAGAGTGTCACTGAGGCCACTGCTCACAGAACTGCTGTCATCCCAGCTAAAGGCAAGACATGCAGCAGCAATGAACCAAGCACAGGAGGCACGGTGCAAGTCATCTGTATTTCCATACCGCATTCATTTATCATGCAGCAGAAAGATAATATTATTTTTATATCTTATGATGAAAAATTATTCATTTTCCATTTTGGGAAAACCACATTTATAAGAACTGAGTGCATATCTCTGAATAATCTTTATCAGGTATTTCAAAAGATTAGCATCTAGAGCAGATCTGTGCTCTGGGGGAATGTCTGTGGAATGAATGAAAACATTGCTACAGATATTGCATGGTATCAAGAATGAATAACGTTATGGCTGACATTTATTCTCCCTAAGTAACTAGGAGTCACAAAGCATGCAAAAATTCATCCTTTGTTCTAATAATCAAAAAAGCCTTTGCTGTAATAAAGAACCAGAAGGTAACTCTTCATTTTTCCTCCTACCTTAGAAACTGCTTCCAATCATTCTTGAATATTGAGATTTATTCAATTATATCATCTCCCCAGCCATCCCTTGTAATTCAGTCTCTGACAATATGTAATATCCTCAACCTTCCTCTTACCCAATACAATTTCATCTGCTAAACCCAGTCAATGACCAAACATTCATATCTGGCTGTCACTCCTCCGCTTAACTTCTTTCTTTGCCAAAGGCTTACCTTTGCCAAAGCAGTAGATTCCAGAATGGAATGTACTTGCCTGATAGGGTGCACGAGACAGTCCACTGGGGCATGAGAAAATAATCTGGAACTCTGCATATATTTGTTTTGATATAAGAGATAATAAATAAAATAGGCTTCATTAATATTCACAGGTAGACTAACATGGGCACCCTGAGTCAATGCGTCAGATACTGCAGTAAAAAGGGAAGGTAAACAAGTGGAAGTACCCCAGTGAGAAGGGGTGGATCTCAGGTCTCCCATTTGCTGGCAGCATCTCAGTCTATTGTGAGGCTTTGCAGGTAATCTGTGCTCTGCTAACTGAATTCATACACACCGAATGCAGGCATTAGAAACAGATAAAAGCTAAGTCTCACTGATGGACTGGCAGCTTAAAAAACCTCCTGCAAATAATCCACGCATTAAAGAGTAGATGAATAATGAATCTCCAGCCAGAAATGGCACATGTGACACAGGCATATGCACTCATGGAGGCAAAACGAGAGAAACGATCTGCATGGTAGCAGAATCAATTCTTCTCTGGCAGCTCTGGCCCCTACATGGCCTCTACTTCCAGGTGTCAGGCGTGCCCAGAGAATTTAGCAATGATACCTTGGTGTTGTGGTTGGCTAAGAGCCTGCACAGAATCTGGCTCTCTGCAGGTTAGATATTTCTTAAGAATTCTAATCCAGAGAGCGCCCTGGTAGTTTTAATTCCTCAAACTAGTCAAAGCAGATTCAGTAGTTGGTAACTAAGAACTCTGATCAATACATTATTATTTTTTTTTTTAATTTTACTCTATCCCTTAAAATTTTTCATATTTCTGTATATTTTATAGGATATATAGTATCTTCTCACAGGAATACATGCATAGAAATAACAAATACATAAATATACACACTTAGAAGACCACTGATGTTGGGGACAATTAAGGTAGCATATATAGATTCCACCCTCAGCGATGCCGAAAACATGCAACATGGCTGCCAGGGCTAATACAAAAATAGCCTAAACTACAAGCAACCTTCTTTACGGAAGTACTAGCGGTTCACGCCAAAAGTACAAAACCGCGCCAAAAGTATTAACCTTACAAACTGCCTTTTACCCTAGCAACAGCAGCAACCAATCCCAGTAATCTGCCCTCCAGCCTAGCGACAGCAGTGACCAATCCTAGGTCGCCACCCGTCCCTACTAGCCACGCCTTCTTCCAAAAACCTATATATACCCAGCCCTCTCAATAAAACTTTGCAGCTTGATCAGAATATTTGTCTTGCTGTCGTTCTTCGTGTCTCTTGTCCCATACCATTCCTCCCTCACAGGAGTTAGAGCCTCGGTTGATCGTCCCGCGGGCCGGGACACACTAGTCTGAAATAAATTTCAGGCTCCTTAAAAAGACATGCAGGGCTGGCCACCGTCTGGCTCCAGTCTCATCTTAAATACGTTGAATCCCTTGTTCACATTCTGTATGTAGGCTTGGAAATGTATTCAGTTCCTATCAGCACTGTCATTTCCACCCTCTTTGGTCAAGCTATCCTCTCGGTCTCACTGGCACATACTTAATCTTTACTACTCAATTTCAGTATTCCATCTTCTGGGAAGCCCTCTTTTACTCTCTGTCCTCAGGATTAAGTAGCCCTATGGTACACTGCCTCAATCCCATGTGCATACCTTTAGGACTAGATTTTGCATGTTGTTTTGTAAATCTATAAAGAGGTTTTAATGGACTATTAGCCTGTGAGTTTCCTGAGTGCAGAGCTATATGTTATTTTTCTTTGACTCTCTACTATTTAGGCAGTATCTACACATAAATGTTGAATAAAATTCTCATGTTTATTGAGATGAAGAGAAAGACAATTACTGAGGTAATCTCTCATACATGCGTTTTAAGGAGTATGCTGCACAATATATTCTGTCTTCAAAGCGCAAAATTAAACAAAAAGGTAAAGTTTCTAATTATTCTATTTAAAGGGACCATTCCTCTGGCAAGGAGGAAAGAAAGCACAATTTAAACACCACTTTCTACCTCTGAAAATCCTAGAGTCATTCAATATGAAGTTGAATGCAGCAACTAATATTGGAACCACAGCAATCACTTAAGTACAGTTGAAAATCATCAAAAGTCTCAAATGAACAAAATTACTTTTTAGGTTAAAATATCACAAAGGAGAGGGCAGCCATGGTGACTCAGCAGGCAGAGTTCTCGCCTGTCATGCCAGAGACCTGGGTTCAATTCCCAGTGCTTGCTCATGCAAAAACAAAAAACAAAAACAAAACAAAACAAAAAATAAACCACCACCACCAACAAAAAAAACAAAGAAATGAAAAATATCACAAAGGAGAGATCTTCAAATGTTATAAAGTTTCTATCAGTAGAAAATAAGAATATAAATTCTCCAACTAACAAATATACTATTTTAGGCATGAAGAAGAAATTCCCAAATTTAGATTAGTGTAATGGAAAGAACAAGGATCCAAAGGACTAATTGATATTTCTTTAGAGGTGCATAAGTAGTATGTTTACTTAAACTTGCTATCTCACAAGGTTGTTTGGGGAAAAAATTAATCACTTCAGTGAATCACTTCTTATATATTACATTTTGCCATCTCCTCAAATCCTTTTTAATCTAAATTCCCAAACAATGAACTGTCACTTCCTGACTACAATCTCTCATACTTTCAGCACATGAAAAATCTACCAATTCCTAATTTTTGTGTTCAGTTTTTTGGCCACTCCCTATCCTATCTTTTTAACAACCCTCTGGTATTTTTATTCCACTGATCTCTTTACCAAATAGTGCAGGATGCAAAGAACTGAAGCACAAGGACCGCTACAGTGGAGGTATATCAGCACTCCGGTCTCCTGCTCCTTGACTCCTAGACAATCTGCCCTGACCCTCTATGTAATTACATGATAATAACATTATCTTACATAGTATGCAATTATATATAAATAAAACACACATTTTCTCCATTGCCATTTTTGAAAAATGACAAGAAAGTCAACTAATACTAATGATTGAATCTCTACAACTTAAAAATTTTCTAACCTCACGTGATTTCTTAGTGCTACTCAGAAATCCCATGTTTCGCCCCAAAATAATTTTCTTCAAATTCCAAATACATAGCTTTCCTGGTCTTATTTTTTTTTCTTTCTATAGATTCTAAGGTCTTCTCCCTGATACTATAGTGAAATTGTTTTCACAAAGGTCAATACACCCATGGAATGAGTGCTTATTATGTGCTCTACTCTTCTAAGTATTCACTATGTATTATCTTATCCCAAAACAACTCCATGAGGCAGGCATTATTATTATACCCACTTTACAACTGAGGAGAAAGAGGTTCATGTTAAATAACATGCCCAAGATCCCATACGATGCACTATAAATTGCACCTAGGATTCTGTCTCCAGAGATTGGTTAGCATTGTGCTCTTTTACTTTTCATTTTTTACACCTTCTTTCTTGAAATATTCCAACAACATGAGCCTTGACAGGCTCTTTGCCAGCTTTTCCCAGTGTCCTCAGACTCTTATTTATTCTATTTCTTTGGGATTCCTTTAATTTCCTCAATATTCAGCAGTTAAACTCAGTTTAGACAAGCACCCTTGAAAACTATCTAGTCTTCCACAATTTCAATATCACCTCCAGGACTGTGACACACAGATTCACAGCGCTCATCCAGATGTCTTTCCTGACTAACTACATCTGCATTTCCTGATTTCTTTGGGTCAGCTTCTCCAAGAAGCCCTATAAACATCTCAAATTCACTCTGCCTAGATTGCATCATTTCCCCTTGAAAATTCATTCCCTTCACTTACTGACAGTAACTTTCAAACCTTCAGCCTTTAAACACTGCTGTTATTACCTTCCTTTTCTTACTGGCTCCATTTTATGTCAAGTAGTCTCTACTCTTGTAAAATCCTTTTCAACAATCTGTATCATGGCTATCCTTTTGTTCCACATCTTCACTGCCCATGCCATCCTTCCTTCCATCATATCTATTACTATCTGATCTTATCCATTAAATGATGAATAATCCTTGAATCATATCCTGGAGGAACTCAGTGTTTACCAGGGAGGACAACAACATAAACAAATCATTATCTTTATAAAATGGTAAGTGCTATAACAGAGGTGAAGCAAAGCATGAAGCAGGACAGAGCCACTATCTCTTCCTCAAAGAGCTGAAGAATTTCTTCATGATAGTGATACTGCAGGAGGAAGGAATGAACAGAAGATGATTTACTGTGTGAACCACACTATAGCAGTTTTTGCCATGTGTTAAAATAATTTTTTTTTGCTTTGTCCACCTTCTTGGATATAATATGAATTCTCTGACATCATGGATCATGTTTTATTTGTCATTATAACCCTAGCACATAGCATGTGTCTATTGTTGAATAGATGGCTAGTACATGTTAGTTAAATGAATAAAACAGCTTTACTTTTTAAAATGCTGCTTCTTTCAAATAATGTCATATTGGGGTGAATCCAAAAATGAATGCAGATTTTGAGACATATTTGCATAACATATGTCTTTTCTAAGCAGTCTTGAAGGAACAAATTTTGATTGATGGCAGCATGATTTTCTTAATCTTAAAATTCTGTGACTTTCATCTTGATTTTGTAGAGGCAAAAATTCTCCCTCGTTAAGAAGCAATTAATTCAGCTTATTATGGCACATTTAATTAAGTTGATAAGGCTTCATAAAAATATGTGTTACTGAAAAAATAATTTACTGACATAATTAGCTCTGAGTAGTAGGTCTCAAATCTCATCAAAATATTCTTCATTTTTTTCATTTAATTTCATTAAGACGTGCTGAGTTCTTAACTATACTCTTTATAAAAGGGCAACTATGCACCTCTTCCAAGTTATAGATATATCACTTTGCTAGATTTTTCTTCAACAATCTATGACAGCTTGATAAATTACAAGTCTGCATATCTTATCCAAATAGTTTCAGTCACACAGGCACTTTAAAGGACCAAATAATCAGCTATTGAACTATATTTTATAAACGAACAAAACAGCTAAGAATTATTAAGTTGTTTTTTCCTGAGTAGCATTCCATTACATGGATATACCACAAAGTTGTTTATCCACCACTTGTTGATAGATATTTGGACATTTTCTAGTTATAAATAAAGTAGTTAAGAACATTCACATACAAGTCTTTGCATGGACATATGTTTTCATTTTTTCTTAGGGAAATTCCTGAAGGCAATTGTTGGTTCATATGATGAGTGTATGTAAGAAACTGCAAACTCTTATTCCAAAGTGGTAATACAATTTTGTACTCTCACCAACAAGGTATAAGAATGCCATTTCCCTAATAACTAATGATATTGAGCATCTTCATAGTTATTTATCAGGAATTTGAATATCATTCTTGGTGTATGTTCAAACTTTTAAATACTTTTTTGGGGTCATTCTATTCTTATTATTGAGTTGTAAGAGTTCTTTCCATATTTTTAATACTAGTTCTTGTTAGACATATGAATTGTGGATATTTCCTCTCAGTCTGGCTGTGGCTTGCCTTTTAATTTTTATTTAATAGTGACTTTCAAAGGGCACAAGTATATAATTTTGATAATGTGAAAATATTCATTTTTTTAAAATAGCACATTGTTTTAAAAAAAATAGGACACCTTTTGTTTTCTTGTTAGGAAATCACTGTGTACCCGACAATTTTCTCTTATGCTTTTTTCTAGAATTTTACAATAGTTTTGTCTTTTGGATTTAGGTATAATATGTTTTGTGTTAATTTTGCATTCAACATAAGGTATAGGTTATTTTTCATTTTTTAATGTATGGCTATCTGGGTTTTCCAACATCATTGATTAAAAAGACAATTATTTGCCATATATAATTACCTTGGCAGCTTTTCAAAAAAGTAAATGATTATTTGTTTGGGTCTTTTTCAAGATTCTCTGTTGTGTTCTATTGATCTATATGTGTATTTTTTATATGTTTATCTTTTTTGCCAACATCATATTGTCTTGGATGATGCAACTTCTGCCACTGAGCCACCATTGCACAGCCCAAAGCATAATTGATTTTTTTTCATTTATTTATTTTTGGGGGTGCATGGTCTGGGAACCGAACCCCATAATTGATTTTTGAATCTTGACTTTGAATACAATGATCTTGCTTAATTCACTAATTAGTTCTAGCAGTTTTATGTTTTATCAATTTCTTTATCTTTTCATTATACTTGATCAGGTCATTTGTGAATAAAGGCAGTTTTCCTTGTTTTCATTTTTAATCTGTATGCCCACTTCCTTTATATACTTAAATATTTTCAAGCATCACCAAAATTCAAGCCTATTTCTCATAACAGAAAAAAATTTCCCTCTATGATAATATTTTCCTAAGAGTTAAGTCTAAGTGAGAATTCAAGAAACAATGGAAAATATATTATACAGGAAACATAACTAATGGAAAATGGGATAGATTAGTTAGCAACTATTATTTTGATAAAATTTGGCATGTGAAATATATAAAATTTGCATTGACATCATATTCCAAATTAAATCCCAAGTAACTGACTGAAAAATAAAGTAGAGGATTATTTTGGCAAATGTACATTTCTGTTTTCTGTATGAAGAAGAATATTCAAAACATGAAGCAAGGGACCAGGCCATAAAGCTCAAATAAACCAATAAATAAATCTCATGTCAAATGAAAAATGGACAAAGAAATTCACAGAGAACTCACAAGAGAAAAATGTCAGATATCACAAAATTTAACTTCATTAATAATTAAAATGCAAGCTAAACAAACAGTAATTAATATTGATAGAGTCTTTATATATAGTCTTTACTAGAGACTAGATACTGTTTTGAGCATTTTACATAGTAATGCAGTCAATCCTCATAACAACCCAATGAGATTGGTACTACTATTATCCTGAATTTACAGAGAAGGAAACTGAGGCACAGTGAGGTTAAATAATTCATCCAATTTTTTACACCTAGTAAATGGTGGAGATGGGTTTGAAAGTAAATCAGTCTGGTTCCAGAGTCTAGTCACTTCACCGCCACAATAATATGCTAATAATGATATGCCATTTTGGTCCCATAAAATAGCAAAGATTATTTTAAATATTACTATTCAAACTTGCCAAGGTCAATGTAGCAGGTACGTTTATTCAATACTGGTGGGAATCTACACTGTTGTAATAGTTTGGCAAAATATATCAAACATCTCAAAATTATTCAAATATTTGTTCTACTAAAACTACTTCTAGGAATCTATTCTAAGTAAATAATCAGAGATGTGAACAAAGATTCATGTAAAAAAAAAAAACCTTTATTCCAGCATTTGCTTTTTTAACAGCGAAAAAGATAAATGGATAAAATGGATAAGTTTTAAATGCATCAAGCTAAGTGGAAGAACCCAGAGTCACAAGGCTACATACTAAATGAATCCACATATGTAACATTTTGGATAAGGCAAACCTATAGAGATGGAAATCATAATAGTGATTGCCAGTAGCTAAGCATGGGGGAGGAATTGACAACAAAGAGACAAGGTGGTGGGATATTTTTGGATGATGGAACTCTTCTGCATCTTGATTGTGGTGTTGGTTGTAGGACTCAGTGCATATGTAAAAATTCAAAACTTTACAAAACAAAAAAGCAGATTTTACTGTATTTAGTTAAAAAAAATTAAATTAACCTGTTGGCCGATTACCCTTTGGATATATGCTAGATTACTAACTATTCTAAGAAGAAAATTACCGATTTGGGCTATGCCTTTTAGCATTTAAATTGTCAATGCACAGCATCTCCACCGGGCCAGGAGTCTGTCATAGTATCTGGTAGTACAAATGCTGCTCTGACCCCCATGCTCACTGCTGGAGTCGTCCTCAGAAGCAGACTTGCTTGAAGACAAACATGCCATAGGCTCTTCTGTGGTATAGGCCACCTGCTTCCTAACCCTAAAGGCCAGGGTCATTGTTTCTCCTTTTTATCATGAGGAATTATGAAATATCAACTAAATAATTGTTCAAATATTTTTGCAGCTTTAAAACTGATTCCAGAGGAAAATACCAGTCTTGTCTGCAGGTACTTTTGTAACAGGCTTCTATTTTTCGTGTAGTAGCACTTCATATGGCAGAGTTTTGAGTCAGGTTCTTTGATAGTTTATATTGCCAGGTAAACTCTCCTACATATGCATGTGCTCATAAAACATGGAGAGTTCCTTTCAATAAACAACTGATCTCTATATTCCAGGCATTTAAAAATGACATTGATCTCAATTTAACAGTGTATTCAATTTATCCATTACTAAAGGAAAATGATCACTACTGATTCCTTTAGATTTGCTCAGCTCCAAACCTAATTCAACTATAATCATGCAAAGGCTATCATCTAAGGTGACATTATTTCTGATTTCTATAAAAGCACCTTCATGGCCCTAAACGCTAACCGTACATCTTTTTGCTTGTTTTATTGCAAGTTAAATAATAATCTTATAAACAATGTTTCAATTATATATGTACGGTTATTTAGAAAACATGACTCTGGATATTATAGTATTTGCCAGAATCCTACTGTTCTTAAGTGAATGCTGTCAGAAAATTGTGGAACAGGTACTTGATGTGCAGCATAGTGTTCCAAAAACATGCAGTTTTTCCTCCAGGTACCAGCATGTCTCACTGTCTCATTCATTCAGCTCCTTGCCAATATATCACCTTCTCAGTAAAGCATTCCTTGGATACCCTATGTAAACTTGTGATACCCTTCCCCGTGCACATATTTCCTATCTTCTCACCATATGCTTTCCTTTTACCATCACACCATCCGACATACTTCATACTTAACTAATTCATCTTTTTATTGTTAGATGACAACATGAAAAGCCCTAAGAGCTGGATTTTTTTTATCTTCTGCTCATTGTTCTATTCCCAGTTTTGAGAACTGTCCTTTGCACATAATAAACATTTGATCAATTCCAGTTTAATAAATCAGTCAGTAACGGTCACTTGTCCACCTAATTCTTTTTTTTTTTTTTTACATGGGCAGGCACTGGGAATAGAACCCAGGTCTCCAGTATGGCAGGCGAGAACTCTGCCTGCTGAGCCATCGAGGCCTCCCCCCACCTAATTCTTAATGCTGACATTAATGTTGACTCTACCTTTCTGGACTCTAGATCACCAACCATGAGTCAACTATTGTACACTGGACTTGACCTCCTGGATGTCATTCCCAATCATGACTCAGTCTTCCAGCCCTCACACAGATTTAGTCCAGGATAGCAGGTCCTAATTCCCCTCTCCTTCCCATTCTTGGAATACTAAATTAAAGCTTATATACTCCTGGCTCCATTTTCAAGCAAGACGAGAATACAAACCATTTAAAACTGTTCAGCAAATTCAACATTTTAAAATACAACTTAAACACAAATTCTGTACTTGAGCTTGTCACTGGTAAACAAATGAGATCATGTAATTTAAAACCCTATATCATTGATTGGAACCTGGGGTCATTCAACAAATATGGATGATGTTTTGCTAGATGTATTTAGGCAGAATCAGACATTCAGATGAGAGTAGAGATTCCTATTTATTCCATCTAATTATAAAATGGGGATTCTTTAGGTGTGAGTGCATTCATCAGGGTTCTCTAGAGAAACAGAACCAATAGACTATAACTGTAAATATAAGATTTATAAAAGTGTCTCACACAACCGTGGTGATGCCAGAGTCCAAAAATCCACTGGGCAGGCCATGAAGCTGGCAACTCCAATGAAGGTCCTAACGAATTAAACAGGAGAGGCTGGCTGGCTGAAGAAGAGGTGAAAATTCTCTCTTCTCCCTTAAAAGTCTGCAACTGATTGTATCAAATCCAACTGACTGGATTCTCTCATTGCAGAAGATGCACACTTAGTTGATCACAGATGTAATCAGCCAGAGATGCAATCAACTTACTGATGAACTAATCAACCAGAAGGCTGGTTTATTAAATATTCTTACAGTAATGGTTAGGCCAGTGCTTGCCTGGCCAGACAATTGGGCACCATCATGTGGCCAAGTTGACACCTGAACCCAACCACCACAGTGAGGTAACAGAAACAAAAAACAGAGATAGGAAAAAAGCAGGTAAAAATTCCTAAAGTTCACAGCATGCCAGATGTCCAGCATCTCATGAAATAGACATACTGAGAAAAATAATCTGCTCTCTCCCATCCCATAATTAGCAAAGAGTATAATAAAATGCAACAAGAGTTCTAAGGAGCCTACTATTTCTTAAAACTAAAAATAATTGCTTTATGAAAAGGAAAACAAAATCATCTTAGCTATCCATGAGTTTATTTTGTCACAATTTTCTAGATAATTTTCTTGTCATCGAGGAAAAAAAATTGATGACAATTGCATAATGAAATGTGGGCATCAGTCAAAAAAAAATCAAATTACATCCAGGCTTGTTTTGTTTTCCATTGTTTACAGAAATGTAAATAATGAATACAGATCTCTTTTTTAAAAAATTGAGATACAATGACCTTTGTATTTAATAATTAAAAAAATAGTGAGAAGTAACAAATTTACAAGTCTGGGATTTGGTAGCAATATGTTCATTCAGTGATCTCCTCAAACCACTGAGGTCTATACCATAACTTCTTTCTAGCAAATATAATACAAAAGCTATCCAATTTGATTACTGAATCCACTGAAGTGTAAATTCTGTTCTACTTCAGGGTCATTGATAGAAACCACGGTAGTATATTTCAACAAAGGTGTATTCAGCATTTCCTTAGTCAAATCATTTATTACCAAGAAGATAAGAACAGATCTTTAAAAGAGACCTTTGAATTGACAAAAAAAACTACTTCATTACATACAAATATTAACCTCCTAAAAATGATGTTATATTAAATAAATTTCTTTTAATCTAAAAAGCATACATTTATATTGTAGATCCTACTTTTTTTCTGTCTTTGAAGGTGCTTCAGCATATTTATTTCTAACATGCTTCCAATTACTGTAATTTTTCTGCTTACAGAGCTGTTTCAGCCTTTGAATTGTGATTGAGGTCAAGGAGAATGGCTTTCGTCTCTTGTGTTCTCAGTGCCCAGCTTGGCATCTGAGCCACCAACAGGTTCTTAATATTTGTAGATTGAAAGAGCCATCAACCAATGATCTAGTCTTACATAGTCACAAACTACAGCCCTAATCTGTTATTTGTTCATTCATTCTCACATTCAAACACACATATAATCATGAATTATGGTAAAAATCACTGGGATGCAGTGAGAGTAAAACCAATAAGAGGGACCTACTAAGTTTGGTTGAATAAAGAACAGTCTCTTTGACGAGATAACATCAAATAGACGTTAGGTAGACAACAGAAAGGTAAAAAGAAGCCACCTGTAGAATGAGAGGGGTAAAAAAGTAATAAAGGAAGAGGGTATAGCAAAGGCAGAATCCTGGAAGCAACACAAATCCTGGTACATTTGAGAAACTGAAAAGAGAACTGTGGGACTAGTGCAGAGTAGGCGAGAAGAAATTTCCCAGTATTGAGATTGGGGAAGTAGGCAGGACCAGTCTTGGATGATCTTATAGACATTGGCAAGAAATAGGAATTTCTTAGGAAAAAAATCCCCTAACAGGACTAAAAGCATAATTCTAATCCCATGTTCTGTTTGCACTTAGTACTATCATTTTCATATATCAAAAGCAGCATGGATAAGTTTACTTTATCATAGTTTAACTGTATAAATCTTAATAAATGAGCAATCCATGTAAACATAAAGCTAGTCTTTCCATTTTCTTTTTTTTAGTGTGCATATAATGTTCCATGTATTCATAAAATGTTTATAGAGACTATTATTAATATTTTGTGAGCTTTATGAAAGGGAAGCAATCAATAAACTTTATACACAGACATTTCATTCTCTTTTCCTTTCTCAATAAACAAATATTGAAGATTTACATTTATTCTATTGTGGCATCAGATAGGGCCAGACAAATGAGCAATGAAAAGCTCTAGTTCTTTATAAGAGAGAGCCCTAGATAGTCTTGGTTAAATGTTATGAATGATCTTAGTATAAAATGAATCAGGCAGTCAAATAAATTGTTATGTTTTAATGGTATCTGAGACAGATAAGGAACATCTATTTTTTATTACATGGGCTGAAATAACAAAACATAAAATAATCTTATTAAAAATTATCTTGTTTAAACATGTTCCTGGAATAATGCTCATGATAGTTTTGCTAGTTTATTCCAAAGTTCATTTTTAAGATGCTGTTATGGGTGAAATATGTGTGTTTACTTAAAAAAGAACTTCTATTCGTGATAAGTTGCAAATGTAATATCATCCATGTGAAAATTAACTAAAAATTCATTAAAGATCATTTTATATCTTTTTATGTCTTATATAGATTTTAAAATCAATACATACTTATTGTTGCAAACTGAGTAATTCAGAAATAGATGAGACAAAGTTTAATCATCTCTAATCACACCAGGATAAAATCACCTGTAATCACACTACTAATTCTCAACTAAATTCTCTCCCCTCTCAAAAACCTTTATCACTTGAAATACTTTTGGCAGTAGCTATCTCTTTCAGAAGAATGGAAGTGTCCAAATTACTATAATTTCAAGGTTGAATGAAAAGGGGAACATTATGTCGAAATAAAAGAGCTCAGCTAAAGCTCAACAACTTGGCTACACAGCTGTGAACAGGGTTGAAAATGGAAACATGTCCCGTTTATCTTATTTGAAATATCAAACGTTAAAATAACAAAGATGCAAGAAATAAATCATTTTTTAGTTTTAAGAGGAAAATATTATCAACAAAGAAGGAACATTTTTGCTCAGATATATATAAAATGCATTATAATAAAAACATTCCAGATACTTCCATTCAAAAACATTCGTAACATTGACTTGGTAAAAAGACATTTCTTAAAAAAAGCCACTCCAGTGAGTGAATATCTCTAGCAGGGGGTGAAAGATAATAGTTCAGAATTAGAGAGATGTTTGCCAGGAAATTCACATCCCAGCACTGAAGAACAACAGATGGCAGCAGTAACAATGAAAATGTGCAGCAGATACTGTCTGGCACGCTTTCAAAATGGCCATTTATATTTCCTAGCACAAACAGCCACTGCTGCCTCCTTATATTGTCTGTCTGTATGGATGTAGAAGAGAAGAAAAAAAACGCAAGAATGCCACCGGAATATCTCAGCAGATGAACACGACTAAATCTGAAAAGCAAGGGCGAGCTGACAACAGGACCTTGGCCAAGTGTATTAGTTTCCTGAGCAACCCCAAGTGGTCTCCTCATTGCCGATGCTCTGCCTAACCTTTCTCCATGTCTAAAACCTTGGCAGATGCTCCCGGCCCACTGCCTCACTTCCCACCCTGATGTCTGTTCTGAGCCCAGTTTAGTAACTTCCATTTGATTTTGGCTTCCTGACAGAGGCATATTTGATTCCTTAGGATTTTGTTGCTGGTCCTGGATCATAACTGATCCAGATTTTCCCTGGGTCCCACCCAGCTGAAAGTGAGCATTCACAAAAGGTGAGGCGTAAACGACGAGGCTCTGGTTGGTGAACAGGCCGCCTCTCACCTCAGGCAGGCAAACTGGGGTGAGAGCCTACGCAACGAGGAAGAGTTGCAGGGCAGAACAGAAGCAAGCCGAGAGGCCCCGAGTCCTAGCACAGCCAGGAAGCAGGGATTTACAAAAGCTGACAACGGTCAGACCATAAACAGAAGAGATAAGAGACCCAGGAACTGAGCACGATTTTGATAAATGGGGCAGTTCTTTCCTCTCAGACAGGGAGATTTATACCCCTAGAGCAGAAATCAGTTCCCATGATTCGTTGAAGGCAAGCAGAAGGGCCTGCCAGACAGAGAGAATGATATAAAGGCTTGGAGAGAAGCAGCAACTTTCCAGGCAGTTTGTGATATAAGCTATAATGCCATTTCCTGCTCCTCCGGAGAGAGGAGAACTAGTTTTCATTTACAGGCCTGGGGGAAGTCATGCAATTGGCTGGGGCATAGTCTATGATGTGCTGATTCATAAAATTGATTTTGAGGATTGCATCGTTCTCTCTTTACTAAACAGTGAATCCAGTACCACCGTTTCTTAGCTGCAGGGATATGATATATTGAATACTCTTCTTAGGTAGTTATAAATTGAAATTTTAGGATCATAATTTTATACCAAACTTCCATCTCCTATATTCCAATGGGTTGCTGCTAGGACAGCTACTCGTTTGGGTAGCAAGCACTCTGCACAGTTCCATGGGTGCCTGGCTTGGTAAGGAGAGTGTGGTCTGGATTAGAGCTACTCAGTCGCTGAGCTTTACATATGTGGATAGTTGGGAAAGCGGATATCCTGAACATGCATACATGGCTCTTCTGAGAACCATCATGAAAGCACCTGCCCAAGACAGAAACTGATTTCTCCACCTTGTATAAGCTTAACCTCAAGCTCAGCCTGATCTATATCCCCTTCATTTACTTAATTAATGATCTTACCATTTCTCAGTAAACTCTTATTATAATCTCTTCACTGGTATCTCTGTTCTGGGTTTCCAAAATGTCCTCCTAAGAGGTGGGATAGATTACCAAAATCTTTGCGTAGAAGGTACAAAGGTTCTTCAGAGTCTGCTCTCTGCCTACTTTTCACTAGTTTCCCATGGCTTCCCTTCCCAGAGCCACATTGAGCTACTTTCCACTTCTTGAAGTGTTCTTTAAATTAGGCATAATCTTGAAAATTCCAATTCCAGCAATTTTATTGTTTTCCTCTTCGAGTGTTAACACATACAGACTGGTTTAAGTCCAGTTAGAATTCAAGTGAGGCTTGAAATATAGTCCATTACTCTATAACCTGAACATAATGTTAAACCTCAGACATTTGAAATTACTATTTCCTATATTGCCATTTTTTTCTTTCTTTTTTTTTTTTTTGGCATGGGCAGGCCCCAGGAATCAAACCTGGGTCTCCAGCATAGCAGGCATGAACTCTGCCAGTGAGCCACTATTGCCCACCCCTATATTGCTTTTTGGATGAGTAATATGTCCAAATTACTTATAGTTGTCTTCTAGAAGGAAATTCCCAACTGGCTCAAGACTTCACAAATGGGCGGGCCACAGTGGCTCAGCAGGTAAGAATGCTCGCCTGCCATGCCCGAGGACCCGGGTTCGATTCCCGGTGCCTGCCCATGTTAAAAAAAAAATAAAAAAAAAAAGACTTCACAAACACTTTCTGTACAGTGTTTTAAGATAAATTCTTTGAATGAAGGGACACCCATCAGAATGTCTAATCCTTAGATTTTATTCAAAATGGTACTTTAGAAATTCTCCTAAAAAAACAAAATGGGAATAAAATACAATATTTATTTTAAAGACATCTCTGTGTTTTGAATATGCTCTGGGATTTAAAAATCTCTTAAAGAAAGATGACTTGGGGCAAGATACAATGTTTACTAAAAAAGCAAGAAGCTTGTATATTTTAGTTCTATTTCTCTAAGTGTTTAATTTTTTACCTGATGTACTGCAGGCTTTTTTTTGATTCTTCCTCTTCTTTTTTTCATCCCCAGTGTCTCTTTGTTTTGGCAAACTGAAACTCAGGGTTTATGGCCTCTGTCCCTAGGGGTTTTCCATTGCTCTGGCACAGTGATGCATTTTTTTTCTCTCCAAAAATAATGTTTGGATTTTGTTGTATTACTTCCATTACAACTTTATATCACATGACATTTATCGGTACTTTGGATTTCCTAAACAACATGCTAAATACCCTCTCTCTTCTTTTACCCCATAACTGAATTATTGACCACATTTTATATTCCATGCACTGCATTAACTGTTGATTACAAAAGGGTGACTAAAAGTTATTTAATTTCTATCCTTAATAGGCATTTACAATGCAAAAAGGAAACATGGGTGAACCTGAATCCTAGACTATTTTCAGTCAAATAACAAGAAATAAAGATATATTGTGAAATCCTATACCAAATTCCCTTATCCCCACACAAGGCAGTCAGATAAATTTAGCTACAGCAACTTGAAAATGATACTCAATGAACCTTATGCATTGTTTACTGTTGAATCATTTCCTCTTTTATTTATTCATTCACCCTCCAGGGATTTGAAGGTGCTTGTGGGGGCTATGAGGATGAACAGAACACAAATTCAGCCAACAGGATTTGCCCAAATGAAAATTACTGAAGGAAGTAGACATGATTTTGGCAGTTCCCTTAGGGAATTTAACCAACCAACTAACTCTTAATCAATATTTGAAAGCCATGTGAGTACCCTGCTTTGTACCCAGTAACAGGGAAAAACTAAAGTTTATGTCCCCTAACATGAAATAGCATTAGAATTTGGTTTAAGGCCCACATGTATATAGATAAAAGAGTTTGAAGATAATAAATACTATCAAGGGTGAAATGAATTTCTTTCTGGTGTTAGAAAAATCTTACCATACCAGTGTGATTCAGTGTTCAAAGACATATTTATTTAGTACATTATGGTCCCCTAACAATATAAGGCAGCTATTTCATATGGGCTTAAACAACCTCTCCTTGCCCTGCTCCACTCCTCGTTTGCCCTCCCAGGTAATAATTTGCAATGTTCCTTTAAAAGCCCTTAACTTGAATGAATACTTTCCAAGAATTCAAGAAATTCAGCAAGAATCTTGGCTCTATGGGCTCTGTATCCTGGTTTATCTTTTTTTTTTACACGGGCAGGCACCGGGAATCAAACCCAGGTCCTCTGGCATGGCAAGCGAGCATTCTTGCCTGCTGAGCCACCGTGGCCCACCCCTGGTTTATCTTGAGCACGATTGCTTCCCCAATGCTTCACATGGAGTAGATTTGGATATGTGCTGGATGAATAAGAAAGAAATGCTGCAGGCTGAAAAAATATTAGGAAAACTAAAGTGTCATTTCCTTTCTTACCATTATCAACTATGTTTTAATTGGGGTTGAGTGCTGTTTCATTTAACATTTTTTATTGTGAAATATGTGAGTGCTATTTTGAGGATCGACTGAGCATAATTATGTATATTCAGTCTAGGTTTTAAAATGGATATCAAAGGGAAGAAAAGGAGAAACTGCACAAGGCATGCAGCCCATTACAGGCAAATTATATTCAAGACCCTGATTAACACTGTTTTCAGTTATCATTTATTTTGAATTGCAACTTGGTTAATTGAACATGCTGAATAATGGGGATTTATCATAAGATCAATTCCTGAATCATTAATTTTCTACAATTAAAAACTTTCAACATTAATCAAGGAATGGTGCATTTTAGCAGAATAGGGCCAGTAATGCACCTTCAAGGAATCCATATGATACTTTTCTGAAGCCAACTTTAGGTTTAAATAACTAAGGTTATCATTAAACGTTACATCTTCAATTGAGCTTCTCAATCCCAAAACATCGATAAGAGTCAACACATACTGTTCCTATGATCTTGAAAACTTCAAACACAAACTTTAAACAAAGTCTTTATTAATTATGTTAGCAATCAGTTGTATTTCAAAAACACTTTTAAATGTAACTACATAGTTTTCATTTATATTATGCAATTTTCCTGGATAATAGATGAGGAAAAAGATATATGAAAATAGATGAAATTTATAACTCTTTGGGTATGTTCCTCAACACATTCACACACTCAAAGCACAGAAATAGCAATGACACCTGGCAAGATACCATTCATCTTGCACTTTTTATTGTTAGAGTTTGGGAGTAAAAGAACAGATCCCATGAAAAGGCTGTTATGGAATTTTCACATCTTTTTGACTTTTATCTCTGATATCAATGAATTTTAGAACTATAAAGGCAACTATTATAGGATCTGCTTTATCACTTTAAAGATAGGTCATAAAGACCGTTTTATGATGTGTCAACCATGGCAGTTTTTATTCTAGAGAAACGAAAAACATGTGGTGGCATTTTAAAGCAGAACCTACAGAAGAAGGCCAGACAGGGTTACTCGTAATAAAGTTAACAATATGCTAGACAACAGAGCTCTTTTAAGGGGTCAGTGGTACCATGATCATTGGGAAAACATTTCAAAAAGCTCCTCAGATATTTTATATTAATCTAATGACTTGAATCATGTAAGACACAATTCCTGGGATGATATCTAACAGGTGTCTCCAGATAGTGTGATTAGTCTTAATAGCAGAGGCTTATAATTCAGACAAACTTAAATTAGAATCTTGGACAAATATCTTAACACCTGGGGGTTTTCCGTGGCTTACTAAAATATCATCCACATTAATTTGTAATACTGGAAACAAAAAGTGTGGTTGTAGAAACACCTGCAATTTAAATCAATGTTGAAGACATTTTTGGATGGGAGCCTGCACACAAAGTATGGTATCAATCACTTGATGCAGAGTACAGTAGACATACAAGAGATGGAGAGACTTAGATAACGATTCTAATGTCACAAAAAGCAGAGTGGCAGACTGACAAAAAGGCAAATGATATTACATAGAAGATGGGCCAGAAGAAAAGGCAGAGAAAGCTTGAGTCAGGGATTAAGGAATAAATAAATGTGAACAGATCTTGAGGAAGAGCAAAGATGTAGAGGGATGAGGAGACCAGCTCAGCTGCAAGCCTAAGTTGAAGAAGATGGAATATGAGTTCTATAGATACACTAGAACATTTGGGATGTGAAGATGCTCTTTATTAAGTGAACTAGGTATATGGCTAAGGAAGAATTGTCAAGTAGGATAACTGTACAGTGCTCATCACGGGAATCAACTTACACATGGTGATGAGAGAGAAGGCAACCATTTCACCCCAGAATACCTGGTATCTTGTAACTCCATTCTTTGTAATTTCCATTCTTGAGCCTGTCACTAACTGGTTTATTCAAACTGAATAAAAATTTCAAAAATCATTCATAGTAAACCTAAAATTCATCATCTCAGCTAATGAAAATAACTGAAATGAAGTTCTATACCCATTAAAAACAGGATGGAAAACTAGAGAAAAGAATCCTTGGAAAGTCAAATATAGTAGGTCTTTGACAAGGAGATTTAAGGATTCATTTCTGAGAAATCAGAAACCCTAATATACCTGTTTAACCAAGGTAGAGTGCCTTGGTTCTTTTTTTTTTTTTAATTTGCATATGGGCAGGAGGCACCAGGGATCGAACTCCAGACCTCCAGCACGGCAGGTCGGAGCTCTGCCTGCTGAGCCACGGCAGCTGCCCACCTTGGTTCTTTTAATACATTAAATGATGTCTGTTAAATGTTAAAATGTTCACCTGAATGTTTTATTCATAATTACAACTTCACCATAAAGTTAAGTATTTATCTATTGTTTGTTCCACCTGTATCACTATAATTTAATTCAAACCTCAGAGGAAAGAAATATGAGCCTATAAATTCATTAAATTCCATAAACTACGTGTGTGTGGGGGGTGAGTGGATGTGTGGGGGGGTGAGTGGGTGTGTGTGGGTGTGTGAGGGGGGAGTGGTTGTGTGGAATGAACAGTTGGCCAGCTGACTTAATTACAAATACAAATGACCTGATCTGCTGTATTTGCAAAAAAGAGTACACCGAACAATTGTGATTTCATGCAGATTTCACAATGTATGGAGAATAGAATCCTTGCATAATCCCAAATTCTAATAGTTCAATGAGTAGTTACCAACAATGAAAGGCAGATTTCTTTAGGACAGGTCAAAAGCTGAACGACTGGTCCAAATGCTGTCAGGAGCTGATGGTGGGGGTTATAACATGCATAGATGTCTTCTTAGCAGTGCAGCATGTCTGTCTTTGGGCCATACTATCCAGTGACATGGGATGCACACCATTTTCCAGCCTATGTTCTCAGATTCCGGGTGAGCCCCTTTGCTGTCAAACTGTCTGGGGACCACTGTTAAAGTTTGGAGTCACTGCCTAAGAAAAGCAAAATCTAGTTGTGGTGGTCACAAGAGCAGCAGCGTAATAAAGTTCTGGATAAGAGCTCTGTTAATTTCGGTTGTTTGCTGAGCTTCTCTCTTGAGAGCAGAACACAAAGAGAAGTGGGATGAAGATCTGTAATTTTCGTTTCCAGTAAGGACACTATTAATATCATCTGTGAGCTTATATGATAGCACATTTCTGCAAAGTATTGAAAGCTAAAAGCAAACAGACAAGCTATAAAGAAAAAGCGCTCATTGGGTCTTCCCTTTGTTGTCTAACTAGCTGAGACACTACTGTTTGTAGTGAAAATATATTCATATATTCTAAAACAATAACATCTTCCAGTTGGTTGGAAAGATGTTTGGAAAGAAAAGACATTGATGGAATGCATTTTATATTTTAACCTGTTCTATTTTATTTACAATATGCCATATATAGATTTATTGTTCTTCACAAGCATTTCAGAAGCACTAACTGATTGAACTTAATGTAGTCTATGTATTATATGCATTGTATAGTTATAACAAGAAACATTGCTGGTTACAGCCATAAACAGCCTATGGCATATTAAGCAAATAAACAGTGTTCAAAATTAAATGAGCCTTATATTACTATATATGTAAAAACAAATATGCATATGAAATATGACTGGAAAAATTTTTAATTTTTAAATTTTAAATTTAAAAACAGCAGTTACATGAGGATGATGGGTGGGAATTTTATTGCCTTCACAATAAAAATGATAGTGAATATTAATCACATTGCTCTAGAAATGAAGATTCAAATGAATCTATTAGGAGTTCACTTCTGAGAGTAGTGCAAATAAATAGATCCTTAATTTAATACAAAGTATCTCTTGTCCGATAAAAAGGAATTAGCCCTCCATTTTAATTCTAAAGCATTCAGGGCAGAATGTACAGGACAAAAGTTCAAAGAGAACAATTCATTTTAGCGCTTGATTTTTGTAAACTATAATTTCTAGAAATGGAATGGATGAGACCTTATTCTTTACGGTAGTCTGCTTGACCATTGTTTGGTTACCTTACCGCCCACTAACATAACTTTGCTGTCATTATATTAAAACAAAAAAAAAAAGTCAAAAGAATCTAATGCAGGGTGTTAAATCCTGCCCAGTACACCACAGTACCTTCTAAATGCCCATTTCTTGGCCGTGCATTACAATTTGGGAGAAGATTATGTTTTTAATATATGGACATTTTGGAGTTCCTTCTAAATGTATAAAATAACTTCCAAAGTTATCAGTGCAGTACAGGACAGAATGTGCATGAGAAGAACAATATAATATATAATCCTCCTTATGCTGGTGGTTTTCAGATATAAGTTGAATTTCTAAAATTAGATCCGATGTGTCAATGTCTGCTACCAAATCGGCTCTCATAGACGATTTATGTTTCTTGGCAGTTTAGCAAAAAGAAATCCTCAGTTTCAGTGAGATTAACAGAACCATTTTTAGAAACTCACTACCAGACCTGTAGCTGATTTCCTCTCGTTCTACAAAATCAGTAAACTTTGTATGGGAGCTCTGTAGCCTAACAAATGACAAGTGACACTTAAGAAAAAAAAAATAGATAAAAACCAAATACCCTTTGACAGGAAAACCACAATATAGCATAAAATAACAATATAGGAATATTACATTGAGAATCTTTAAGATTTCATAGGCAGTTAATACAAAAATAGGAAAAAATTTGGTGTCTCAAAGGGGATCTTCCTTACTAATAATTGTCTTTTTTTCACTAATATGAAAGAAACCCAGTGAAACCACTATTATCCCAGTTCACAGTTGGTGATGCATCTCAATGGAGAGAATTAACAGTTGAAGAAAGGACAAAATGTAAAATGAATCTGGGCCACAAGTAGGTTGCAAAAATGCTGACAGTGGAATGGATATATTTCCAAATTGTTAATTGTCACCAAATTCCAGGGTTTATCTTCACTTATTACTACAAACTAAATGGAATAGCCCCTCAACAATGTTTAAGTCCTTGAAAATTTTTTTTACCATTTGACTTCTCATTGCACATAAAAAAGCTTAAGAGGTTAAATGTAAATAATATCAATATGGTACAAATAGCTCCTTAAAATTTTACTGTGATAAAAATATCAGTAGCAGTAAACATTCATGCTGTTCAGTCATACTTTTGCAAAGAACAAGAAGTGAGCATCTTGGTGTAATGAATCAATAAATAAATATGTAATTACAAAAGGGCTGCATACATTTTATAATTGAATTTACTCTTCTTTGCATTTTTCATGTAATTGACTAATAATATACATCTCAGATGTTCTTGTTAATTTGTCAAGAGAAATTTTAACACTAGTAATTAAAATATGCTTCAAAAAAGATGTGAAGTAAAGCAAAGGTAAACAGAGTCAGAGTTAATGTTTTCTTTTATAGACTTCTATTAATACAACCAATAGCAATTCCGTCTTTAAAATGCGTCAAAGCTGTCTGAACATTTTGCAGTTATAAACTTATTTAAGCCTTTTAACAATCTCATAAGGTAAATGCTATTATTATTTTGCTGAGAAGGAAATAGGCATGAGAGAAGAAACTTGCCCAATCTCAAAGAGTTACAAAATAGCTGAGCAGGAACAAAAACCCAGATGTTGGACTCCTGAGCCTGTGTTTTGCCCTCTATGTCATATTGAATTAACAGAACTCTGAACCCACTGCTGAATGAATCTGGATGACTTAATTGTGGATCATAATCGACATTTTTAGCAGGATACATTTTACTCAACATTTGAGTTTGAGCTTTCTGCAATTTGTGAATAACTCCTCTGGTTCGTATAGTGTATTCCTTCATCTTCCTTTGCCAAAATGTAGGTGTTCCCAAAGCTTCTGTTCTTGGCGCCATTCAAAATCTCCAGCCCTGACCTTTTTCCCAAGTGCCAGTTTTCCATTTCAAATTGCCTGGTTGACATCTCCTTCTGGATGTACAGCCCCCACACAATATGTTCCTTCCCAAATTTCTTATTCCCTTCCAAACTCATCCTTTCTACTGCATTTTCTATTTCTACCCATCATTTCCACAGTACTTCAGGGGACATAAACTACTTTGAATCCTGCTGGTCATAAATTATATTATTATCCACAAATATTCTATTCCCCTTTCTATTTTTGAGGTTCATACACAAAAAAATGTCTATCCTATTGATTTTGCTCTGGCCAAAGGAATCTGAGCAGAGATGGCATATGGCACATCCTCGAACAGGCAGCATAAATTTCTGCCAACTCTCTTGTCCTTCCCCTCTGCTTCAAGGACAGATATCTCAAACAGGGGATGCTCCTTACGTCTGGGTCTAGGAATGAGAATAAAAGTAAAGGAAAGCCTCAGCAGCTACTCCACAGTTCTGACATGTATGAAGAGGGACTAATTTTTTTTTTTATTATTATAGGTCACTGATATTTGGCATTATTTGTTGTTACTGCAAATCTAGCTTTTCTTTTTACCTTCAGCAGGAATCAAATCAGTTGTCAATTTGCATTCATTTTACACCTGTAATATATTTTCTATCCCTTCTTTTCTTTCTTTTTATGACACCACTGCCCTAATTAGGTTAAACATTGCCATTCCTTTGATGATTGTAATTCATAATACATCTAGTTTCTCTTTTATCGTTACTCTAGTTTCTCTTCTATAAAGATGACTTTACTTCAAGTGAAATGTGATCAACTCATTCTCCTATTCAAACAACATAAATGATTTTACAAAGGGAAAAAAGAAATCAGCTGCATCAAATAGTGCTGATAGGCCAACTCAGAAGACGAATCAGAATTGACCCCTAGATTAGCCACATGTGTTCGATATCAGCGAAAGTCACTGGTCATCTTAATAAAGTCTCTGATGACTTAGAACAATTTTTGGAAGAACAAGGGGGTGAAAGCCTGAGTGGAAAGGATTCACGATTGAAGAGGGAGAGAGAAACTGGAGATAGCAGGAGAATTTTTAAAAAATCTTTTCAAGGGTTTTGATATAAAGGAGAGCAGAGAAATAGGTTAATGACTCAAAGGGAATATGGAATTAAAGGGGTTTGTTCTGTTTTGTCATATTTTGTTCATGTAGGACAGTATGGGAACAATTGAAGCTATAAAATTGGTCAGGAGAAAGGTTATGGGATCCAGAGTCCAAGTAAAATGCTTGGCCTTGGGTAGTTGTTGAGACAGTTCCTATATTGTAACAGGGGATAAGAAGTATTAGCTAGGTAGCAGTTATATATGTATCACGTCTGTTTCTCAGTGAAATTAGAAGCATGCAAACTGGGAATGAGGATGGGAAGAAGGGATTATACGTTAGAGAAGAAAGAAGACTACGTGTATTGGTTGTTAAAAGAATGGAAGACTGAAAGGACTAGAGGAAATGTAGGATTGTAGGTATTCTAGGAGCCTACTTGAGATTTCTGTTCATGAATGAACCATGAAATCATTTTTCAAGGATTTTTAATTTTCTTCCAGTCATAATCAACTGGGCAGGTACAGAGTAGATAGAATATTGGATTTAATCAGGATTCAGGTTTTGCTTGTCAAATAGGTAAAGGGAGAAAGGGGCAGTAGAGCAGAGGGAGTATTATGGAAGTGATTTTTTTGATGGATCATTGAATCTAAACTGTATAAAGAAGATTATGAGGACACAGAGAGGGTGTGGGAAGCTGACAAGTAGAGGGTCAATGAACTGTAGGTTTCAGTAGGGTTATATTGCTATTGCACCTAGGGTAATAAAAGGAATGAATTGGAATAAGAAGAGGGGTTATAAGACCATATTCAAATTTGTTTCAATGGGAAGGGTGAAGTTTTATTAACGACAAGTTCTAGGGTATAGCCTCAGGGATATGTGGATAAGGAAGAAATGAGAACAAGAGTATTAGAGAGTAAGGCGTCAGGAAGAAGCTAGGCTATTGGAAGGAGTATAAATATACTGATTTCCTAATGAATTATGACAGGAGTGGTGTTAGATAAAGAGACAAAAAACAAAACAAAACAAGGGTTTAAAACTTGAAGAAATGAGGGAGATTGACTTAAGATTCTTGGAATGACAAGAGCAAGGAGTAACATGTGGGAGTTCAAAGTTTTGAAGTTGGGACTTCAAAACTGGGTAATTTTAGGGAGGATGGGATGAAAACAGTTAGAGAAAGGAGCATGTGTAACCCACCTCCAGGCCCTATAAGGGTGGTCTAGGAAAGGGCTACAGGGAATGTGAGTCCTCAGGGGAGAGTCAGCATTCAGTGAAAGGAAGAAGGTGAAAAGAATGTTTCAATTAGAGTGTTCTAGTTTGCTAAAGCTGCCAGAATGCAACAAACCAGTGATGGATCGGCTTTTAATAAGGGGATTTATTTACTTACAAATTTATAGTTCTTCAGAGGAAAAGCAGCTGGCTTTCCTCTGGCTTTCTCTATCTAATGGGAAGGCACCCAGTGGAGTCTGCTGGGCTTCCCTCCCGGTTTCTGGACTTTTCCCAGGGTGATTCCTTTCTGCATCTCCAAATGTCTGGGTCTGAGCTCTTATTGCTGAGATCAGGTATGGTGAGCTGCTGAGCTCTCTTCTGACTTCAATCTAATTAAGTTAAATGTCACTTATTGGTGAAGGCACTCCCCTCGGCTGACTGCAGATGTAATCAGCCATAGATGAATTTCACATGCTGATGATTTAAGTCCACAGCAACAGATCAACCAGGCATCATCACCTGGCTAAGTGGACACCTGAGCCTAACTATCACAATGAGGTTAATGCAGAGGTGACTTAACTGACAATGGATCTTGAATTCTAAGGTACACAGTGGGAGACATTCAAGAATTGGGAAGATGTGGTAAATGAAGTTAATAAAAAAGGATTTCCAGAACTATATGGCTATGAGGATGTGGGCATGAGAAATAACCTTGTTATGGCGACATTAACTGTATCGTAGAAGTGTGATATGTAACAACACAGTTTATAAATCAAGTATCATCTGTTAAAATGCTAACAGGAGAAGTATATCATATGTTGCTTTTGCTTAATAGACGAACAGTAATGACACAGAGTATGCCTAAAGCAAACACAGTTCCAAAGCACTGAACATATACCTTTTTACTCCCAAGTTAAAACTTACCAAAAATAAAAAGTTAACTGATAGGAAAGAAAAAGCTGTTCTTAGAATACACATATAGACAGATAATTTTAAAATGATCATTAATTTGATTAAACAGTTCATCAACTCATACATTTATATTTGACAATGTGCCTGTACAAGCGAATGGGATGACTAGCACTAAAGAAAACATCTAATTAACATTCTCGTCTTTAGGAGGTTTGAATTTTTTGGCGAAAAAATAATCTCTGTGGTGTGGTCAGATGCAGAAGTCCAGTGTGGGTTACACAGGAAAAGGCACAGGAGAATATGGAAGGCGTATCACCGAGAATGCCTCACTTCAGGGAGATAACAGTAGGTTAAGCTTTTCTCTTGGGAAAGAGAAACATCATCATTTCCAAGCAGAAATAAAAACATAGAGTCACAGACAAGTCTCTCTCCTGCTCCCAGATCTGCCTTTAGCAGATTTCCCATGCAACTTAATAGGTCTAGACCAGGATTTTGTTGGTGGTACAGTAAGACATATAAAATTTAGGGGGAAAAAAGAGTTCAGTTCAGAAACAGAAAGGGTTAAGAGAGAAAACAGCAAGAAGGGAGTTGAGAGTAAATGACTGGTAGTGGTGAGCCAGTTTGCCAGCAAGCTAGACAGCTGACATCAGCTGAGAGATGCACCAAAGGCGGAGAGGATTTCCTTTGCACATCTTCTGCCAATCCCATCCTGTAAAGCATTGCAACCACCACTTTGGAGCACTGAGACCGCGCTGAGCCCCTGGGTCTGTGTTCTGCAGTAGGCCCCCTGGGAGACCTGCAGAGCTGAGTTAAAAGATGATTAGTTGTAGCTATACCTGGGGGAATAATAAAAGTCATGGGAGTGTCTGCTGACTCTGACCAATATAAATAAATTCTTTCAAGAAACATTCTTGTAAGTCTGAAAATTCAACCTCATTCTATCTGAACATATTATAATTCTACACAGTTCATAATATGGTAGAGATTTTTATAGCAATATAAATAACAATGTAAAACAAAGAGTCATACACCTTGATAGGTTTTTCTCCTACAGAAAAATCAAATTCTGAATCCTCTATTTCTGGCTTTCTTGCTTTTCCTAGCTTCTCAAATGGATACAGTCTCTTAAACATACCAGATTCCATTTGAAATTGCTAAACTGTCTGTGGTTGACAGGATTGTGAATTAGCTTATTTGTTATTATCAGGCACATGTGCACAGCTAAATAAAGTCATAAGATGAGTTTAAGATAATTAGATGGTGCTGATTGAACCTGAAGTATGCACTTGACTTTCATGATTAATTCTGTATGGAAAACTACATAGACGATTGTATTTTGCAAAACAGAGCATCATAGCAGAGATTTCCCAGTGACCTCCATTATCATCTTCAACACTATTTATTATTTTACTAGGAATAGTTGGTTTAATATCTTGGAAAAACCACAAAGCAGCAGCTGATCAAGGATTATGATCTATTTTAGATAGAAATTAAACTTTACTGGGGAAAAAAGTGAATTTTAAAAGTCATAATCAATACTGACACCCATTGTGTTAATGAGTCCCTGTCGTTGCAATAACAATAGACTTAGAAGTGTTTTTAAAAAAGTATTTTTTAAAAGTGTGGTGATTAAGCCTTTAAAGTATTTTTTAAAAGTGTGGTGATTAAGCTTTTATTTAAAAAAGAACATTCATGTCAGTGAAAATTTATTTTAAAAGACACAATTCAAGGTAGAAAACATTTAAAAGTAAATTTAAGGTTCTGAATAAAGCACAGACAACTTAATTTTTCAAAGGGTTTCCTATAGATCTTTAGGAAATGTGATGAAGCCTACTGTGTTTTCATGGCTTGCTTGCTAAAGGGATATAATACCCTCACTTTCTGCTTTCTACTGGGATTGCATCTTTATAGGCAACCCATACCAAGAGAATACCTACTATATGAGAGATATTGTTAATTTAGAAAATTCATTAACTATATCTTTCCCCAAAACTATTCTACTCTGAAATGTGAGTTTCAAGAAAGCTTGTGTGGACAGTTTGAGATTTCTATAGCCAATACAACAGGAAAAAAGATTCATAGGCATTAAAATCTAAAAAAAAAGAAAAAAAATCAATTTTGGTAACTATTAACTCTACATACTTCCATTGCCTCATTTGCAAAATGCGGAATACAGTATCTTCAAATAAGATGCTTTGCACAGCATTTGGCATACAATTAGTTAAAGAAATATGGCTGCTTCCCTCTCTCTCCTGTCAGGCTGTGTAAGAGAGCAGCCATCACTTATCATGCAAGATGTGATGGAAACTATTTAGTGGTCAGGTCTAATCACTTCTCCAGTGTTCTCTTTGGAAACAGTTACATTCTAGATTTAAAAATAGAGTATCTAGCCATTTTTCCACTAATTAAAGAAGTCTCAATTAGATTTCTTATTTGTAAAGAAATGAGAGTTATTAAAAATTATCTCAATACTTTCTTCCATAACAAAAAGGAAAAAGAAGGATTGTAGCTAAAACCATATAAGATACTTCTTATATATTATATACTCTTCAGAAAAGTTTTAGTAAAATAGCTCTGAGACTATATGATGGATATCAAATATCAAATAACAAATAAAAATTGCCTCCTTTTGCTCACAAAAATATCATCAGCCATGAAAATATTGGGTAGATCAATGCGAGGCTAAAGAAAACCTTGAAGAGATAAGGCAATGTATGCTTTCATAAAGCACATTTCTTTCAAAATGGATGATATGGACTTACTTTTCCCAAAGCCAGTTTCAGGTAATCAAGCCATAAATCTAAGTCTTTATATATGAAAACCTCAACCACATTTCATTTTGCTTAAAAAATAAAATCTTCAGAATTCCTGTGCTAACCTATCCTTGCACTGGCATGTCAGCTCTGCATGCTGTGACAGTTAAATAAAGGTATGACACTTCCTAACACCAAAGCACATCCACAGTCAGAGATTTCAAATGACAGTTTCATTTTAGAGTTCAATCTGACTATTTTCTGGACACAGGAAGGTGTTATTTGCATATGGGCTTTTTCCTTGATATATTTAGGGAGTCACAGAATTGAAGGCTTTTAAAGTCCAACAGACCATTTGTTGGAAATATGATCAAAATAAATTTTCGCTTATAATAAAATTTTTCTAAATTGCTGCCCTGTTGGTAAAGTTGTTAAAGATTCAGATGATCGATGCTATTTCACAATTTCTTCTGGGCATTTTGTAGGGTTGGGATAGCAAGTCTCATAGAGACACTACTCTACTATCTCAGAACTATCCTCTTGATCTATTATCATGCTTCAGGGCTGTTAAGAAGCTAAAACTTTCAGTTTAGAAGGACGGAAATAGTTAGATAGAGCTCTTATATTTTTTACTTTAACTCCTGATAGAAATAGAGTTTGATATAGTTGAAAGAGAACAAGGATAAGTGTCAGGTCTAAGAAAGGCCTAGAAAAGGAATCCACAAACTATGGGTCAAAATCCACAAACTAAGAATATCTTTTATATATCCTGTGAAGCTAAGAATAGTTTTTATATTTTTACATAGTTGAAAAAAAGTGACAATTTGTTTTCTCTCTTATTATATGTGTCTACTTAATATCCTTAATTTTGCCTCTTATTCCACAAAGTCAAATATATTTATATCTGGCCCTTTATAGAAAATGTTTTCCTGACAACTGGCCTAGATAAAAATCAAACTACATTCAGTACCAACTTCACCACTGAATTATTGGCAATTCAGTTAACTTCTTCAAGCTTTCATATTGTTATTTGCAGAATAGAATTTTTAACAACTTGTCTGGCATCAAAGAATTCTTATCAAGCTATAAACGAGAAATGAATGTGAGGGTGGGTGATGGTGGCTCAGCAGGAAGAGTTCTTGCCTGCTGTGCTGGAGACCCAGGCTTGATTCCTGGTACCTACACACACACACACACACACACACACACACACACACACACACACCACAAATTAAAAGAAATGAATGTGAAAAAACTTAAAAGTATACAGGCCTATGCAAAATTAACTGTATTGTTTTTTTAAAGCAACGCTAATCTATACACACACACACACATATATACACATAACACATTTTAGAAATCTAGTCTCATAATTTCTTGTTTTTGTTTTTGTTTTTTTTAACATGGGCAGGCACGGGGAATTGAACCCTGGTCTCCGGCATGGCAGATGAGAACTCTGCCACTGTGCCACCATCACAAACTGCCCTGTAATTTTTTTTTTTTTAACTCAGAGATGAGAGTTGTGATGTTTTAGATGCAAATCAAAACATACCAAAAGCAGAATTTCTGAAGGGAAATTCCATTATATCTCTTAGTATTCTACATTGTAATTTAAATTTCTTGTTTAAGGGCCTTGGTCAAGTACTTTTTAAAACCCACGTAGAGTGAATTTTTCAGACTGAAAGGAAAGGACACAAGATTGTGGTTCAAAGTTGCATAAAGAAATAAGTAGCTGCAGTAAATATAACCTTTGGGTAATTCTAAGTGCCAGTATTAATGTAGTTTATTATTTGGTATGTAACTTCACTTCTTTCTTCCTACAGGTGCTAAAATGCAAGTGCATAAAAAGTAATGATAAATCTACATTTTGGGACATACAATATACAAACATATAAGTGGAAAGAAGTACAAAAAAAGTGAGGGGACAGAAAGTTATAGGAAAAGTATATGTGCATACCACTGAAGTCAAGTTGGTATCAAACCAAACATGATTGTTCTATATTTAGGATGTTAAATTTGAACCCCATGGAAACCACAAGGAAAATAGAGGTAGAAATGAGGGTGCTCAATAGGATACAATGCACAAAAATGAAATAAATATATATGTAAGCATTAATGGAAGAACTGGATGGACAAAAAGAGGTATGAGATTCACAAGCACTAAATAGCAAAGTAGCAGAAGAAAACTGTACTATTTATACTTTATACTTATACCTTTATACTTTTAAGTTTTTCCACATTCATTTCTTTTAATTTTTTTTTTTTGTGTGTGTGGGTAGGTACCAGGAATCGACTTTAAATGTAAAGGCTTTACATGTAGTGACTTTAAAACTAAAAAGTAGTGACTTTAAATGTAAATGGATTAAACTTTCCAGTCAAATGGTAGAGATTGGCACAATGGATAAAAAAGCATGACATAACTGTCTATTGTCTTGAAAAGAGTCACTACAAATTCAAAGATCAATTAAAGTGAAATTGAAAGGATGGAAAAAATATGCCCTACAAGTAGTAACCCAAAGAGATCTGGGGAAGATATAAACAGATAAAATAGACTTTAAGCAAAAATAGTCACAAGGGACAAAGATGGTCATTATATAGAGATAAAGAGGACAATTCAACAGGAAGATGTAATAATTATAAACATATATGCACATAACAGCTGATCCCCAGAATAAATGAAGGAAATACTGATAGATCTGAAGTAAGAAATTGATGATTTATTAATAGTAGGAAGCGTTAATATACCACTCTCAATAATGGATCAAACATCTAGTCAGAAGATGAATAAGAAAATACATAATTTGAATGATACTCTAAACCAACTAAACCTATCAGATACATATAGAATACTTCACCCAGGAGAAAAAGAGTACAGATCTTCTCAAGTGCACATGAATCATTCTCCAGGACAGACCATTTATTAGGTCACAAAACAAGTCTCAATAAATTATAAAATATTAAAATCATACAATATTCTCCAAATACAATGAAATGAAGCTAGAAATCAATAACAGAGGGAGAAAAAGAAAACTCAAAAACATTATTTAAGCAATAGATTCTTAAAGAACCAAAGGATTAAAAAGGAAATCACAAGCGAAATTAGGAAATATCTTGTGGGAAATAAAAATGAAAATACAACATACCAAAAATTACGCAGTGAAGGCACTACTGAGAGGGAAATGTAGAGCTCTAAATGCTTATATAAAAAAAGAAGAAAGACTTCATAACAGAGACCTAACTTCAAAATTGGAAGTAGAAAAAGAAGAGCAAATTATCCCAAAACAAACAGAGGGATGAAAATGACAAAAAGTACAGTGGTGAGAAATGAAATAGAAAATGAAAAACAACAACAACAATTAAAATAAAAAAAAGCAAAGGTTGGTCCTTTGAAAAGATCAATAAAATTGAAAAAGTTTTAGTTAGATTGACAAATAAAGAGAAAGAATACAAATAACAAAAATCAAAATTGAGAAAGGGGACTTTACTACTGACCCCTCCGAAATAAAAAGGACTATCAGAAGATACTATGAAAATTGTATGCCAATAAATGAAGTAACCTAGGTGAAATAGCCAATTTCTTAGAAACAAGCAGCCTGCATTAACTCACTCAAGAAGGAAAGGAAGATCTCAACAAACAAATTATTAGTAGACGGAATTAGTAATCAAAACTTCAGAACAAAGAAAAGCAAAGGACCAGACAATCTCACAGGAGAAATCTACTGAACATCCCAAGAAGACTTAACTCCAACTCTGCTCAACTTCTTCCAAAACACTGAAAAGGAGGGATTAATACCTAATTCATTCTATGAGGGCAACATCACCCTTATATGAAAACCAGATAAAGATACTGCAAGAAAAGAAAATTAACAACCAATATCTCTTGTGAAAACAGATGCAAATACCTCAACAAAATACTCGCAAACCAAATACAGTATATTAAAAGAATCATACACCATGATCAAGTAGGATTTATCCCTATTATGTACAGTTGGTTCAACATAAGGTAAGCAAACAATGTAATATAACCACAGTAACAGAATGAAGAAGAAAAATCACATGATCTTCTCAATTGATACAGAAAATGCATTTGACAAAATCCAGCATCCCTTCTTGATAAAAGCACTTGGAACACTATGAATAGAAGGAAACTTACTCACCATGATAAAGAGCATAAATAAAAAGCTCACAACTAAGATCCTACTTAATGGTGAAAAAAAACAAAAGCTTTCCCTCTGGGATCAGGAACAAGACAAAGATGCCCACAGTAATCATGATCATACAACATTGTGCTGGAAGTTCTTGCCAGCTCAATTAGGTAAATGGATGAATAAATAGATAGCATCCAAATTTGAAAAGAAGTAAAACTTTCTCTTTATATAAAGAAAATTCTGAAAATTCCAGCATAAAACTCTTAGAGTTAATAACTGAATTCAGCACAGTAGCTGGATACAAGATCAACACCCCCAAATTAGCAGCATTTCTAAAGCAGTGAAGACTGGAAAGGAGAAATCAAGAAAAAAAATTACATTCACAATAGCAACTAAAATAATCAAATAATTAATATAACCAAGGATGTAAAGGATTTGTACACAGAAAACTACAAACCATTGCTAAAAGAAATCAAAGAAGACCTACATAAACGGGAGGACATTCTGTTTTCATGGATTGGAAGGTCAAATATCCTTAAGATGTCAATACTAACCAAAGCAATTTAAAGGTTCTTGCAATACCAATAAAAATTCCAACAATTTTCTTTGCAGAAATGGAAAGCCAATCATCAAATTTATATGGAAGAGTAAGGGGCCCAAAATAGCTTAAACCATATTGAAAAAGAAGAATGAACTTGGAGAGCTCATACTTCTCAAACTTAAAACTTATTACAAAACCATAATAATCAAATCAGCATGGTACTGGCACAAGGAGAGACATAGAGACCAATGGGGTCAAAGCATGAGCTCAGAAATCAACCTTCACATTTATGGTCAACTGATTTTTGACAAGCTGGCAGAGACCATTCACTTGGTAAAAATGGTGTCTTCAACAAATGCAACAAATGATGTTGGGAAAACTCACTATTTGAAAAAAAAAAAAAGGACACCTACCTCATATCCTATACAAAATATAAAAATCAACTCAAAATGAATCAGAGCTAGAATTATGAAACTCCTAGAAGAAAATGCAGGAAGACATGTTCAGGACCTTGTGTTAGGTAATACTTTCTTTCACTTTTCAACCAAAGCACGAGCAACAAAATCAAAAATAGATAAATGGGAGCTCATCAAAATTAAAATATTTTGTACCTCAATGGATTTCATCATGAAAGTTAACTGACAACCTACACAATGGGAGAAAATATTTGGAAACTACATATCTGGTATGGGTTTAATATCCAGAATATGTACAGAAATCCCTCAATAACAAAAAGACAACATGATTCAAAAATGGGCAAAAAACTTGAGCAGGCATCTTTCTGAAGAAGACATACAAGTGGCCAAAAAGCACATGAAAAGATGCTCAACATCGTCAGTCATCAGGGAAATGCAAATCAAAATCATAATGAACTACTATTTCACACACATTGGAACGGCTGTTATAAAAAAAAAAGTTTTTGAAAGGATGCAGAAAAGTAGGAACACTCATTCATGGCTGGTGACAATGTAAAATGGTGCAGCTGCTGTAGAAGATGGTTTGGTGGTTCCTTAGAAAGCTAAGTGTGCCATACGACCTGGCAATCCCACCACTAGGTATATATCCAAAAGATATATAAAGCAGAGACTTGAACAGATATTTGCACACCAACTGTCATGGTCAGGTTCATGTGTCAACTTGGCCAGGTGGTGGTACCTGTTTGTCTGTTTGGGCAACTGCTAGCCTGTCTGTTGCTATGAGGACATTTCATAGAATTAAACCATGATCACATCACTGCATCCACAGCTGGTTCCATTTGTAATCTACCTAAGGGGAGTGTCTTCTGCAATGAGTGACATTTAATCTAATCATTGGAAGCCTTTTAAGGAAGATTCAGAAGATATAGGCTCTCTTCCAGCTTTGGCCAGTGAGCCTCTCCTGTGGAATTTGTCCAGACCCTCCATTGAAATCGCCAGCTTCATAGCCTATCCTACAGAATTTGGGCTTGACATTCCTATGGTTATGTGAGACACTTTTACAAATTTTATATTTATGAATATTTCCTGTTGATTCTGTTTCTCTAGAGAACCATAACTAATACACCAACTTTCATAACAACCTTATTCACAATTGCCAAATAATGGGAGCAATCCAAGTGCCCATCAATTGATGAATGGATAAATAAAATGTGGTATATACATACAATGGAAAATTATTTACCATAAAAAGGAATTCAGTCTGATACATGTGACAACATGGATGAACCTTGAAGACATGATGTTGAATAAAATAAGCCAGACTCAAAAGGACAAGTATTGTATGATCTCACTGATTTGAAACAATTAAAATAAGCAAAACCATAGAGCCAGAATCCAGAATGTAGGTTGCCAGGGGACAGAGTGAGGACAGGGAAGAGGAAGCTAAGGTTTAAAATGTACAGAGTTCCTAACTGAAATGATGGAAATATTTTGGTAATGGATGGTGATGATGGTAGAACAACATTGTGAATACAATTAACAGCACTGAAATGTATATTTGAATGTGATTAAGAGGGAAATGCTAGATTTTATATATGCTAACATAATACAATTAAAAAAAATCCATGAAACTACACTACACAGACAGTGGAACCTATGTTATTCCATGGGCTTTAATAGTACAATTACAAAAATGTGCTTTCATTAATTGTAACAAACGTTTCATACTGATATAAATTGTTGGTGGTGGGGCGGTGAATGGGAATCTTGTATTTTAAGCATGATTGTTCTGTAAACCCAATACTTCTCTAATAAATAAACTTTTCTTTATAACAAAATCACCCCCATACACACACACACACACACACAGACATGCATATACACATAAGAATATACATTGTTCCAGAATTTGTCTGTTGAGATAAAGGTGAAAAAAAATCACTTCACTCAGTGAAACTTTTTTCAAGTGATTGTTTGCCAATTTTTAGGGGTTTTAGGGCATGTTCAGTTAGACTTAGAATGGCTAGAGTGTTTATGATTTTAATCTCTACTTTTAAATCAACAATAAATATTTGAACTGAAAAAAAAGATCACCAGCTAGAAATACTTGAATTTCTTAAACCAACAGAAGCAAGCAGCAGTACTACAGATGGTATGATTTTTAGGGACGTCCACACTTAAAATAAATTCTCCTCCATAATGGTAAGATTAACACTCCTACCTACAGATTTCTTTTTATTCAACTGCTAAAAAAATTCAGTAAGGAAAAGCATTTTATTCACTCACTCATTCATCTCTCATGCCTTCATTTAATATACTTTGAGTACTAACAGTGCATCAGACTCTGTGTCAGTGCTAAGAACATAAAGCTGGCTCAGAAATGGAACAAATAATTTCAATTCAATGTCGAGTACATTATAATACAAAGAATACATAATGCAATGGGATTTCAGGATAACATATATATGTATTGTGCTAAGAACTGCCCGGGGCACTGGAGGTATAGGGATGAATAGGACATGCCCCTGCTCATGTGTGTTGGGTAGGCTTTTGGGATACAAAAGCACATAAAGAAATTCCTCAAAATAATACAGTAAATTATAACACTCAAATATACCTAATGCTCTAAGAAGGGACACTGAGCCCACTATAATGTTTTGAAGAAAGTTCACAAAAGAGACTGTGAACTGAGTCTTAGAAGATAAGTAAAAGTTATAATCAGAAGGCCACAAGGGTGTTCAGGCATGAACAAAAGCATAGAACAGCAGGTTTTCGATAGTAGGAACTAAAAGTAGTACGACAATGTCACAGTATGAATTGTAGGTCAGGTGAGGCAAGATATGAAATAAAGTGGTGGTCTGGAGGCTAGAGTTCCCAGGTTTAGAACAAAAGAAAGGAAGAGGTAGGGTCAAATGCATTGGAATTTCATAGTTTGAGCATGTTAAGATATAAAGGATGGATTTAGGCAGTTAAGATGTTTCTTTGACCATGGAGATTGTTTCAGAAATGAGCATATGATCTAATCTATCCAATCCAAGTGACTCTTAGAACCTGGAAGAAGCTTACTCTTGCCCCAATGGTCTTGAAAGTCAAATTATGTAGTGCTGGAGTGTTGTAACAATGAGAGACTCTATTTGACATTCAAGCCATTTCATGTAAGATATCACAGCCAGGGCAAAAGATAAAGGAAATGGATAATGTTATCTCCAGCCACATCCAAATTGAGATCTGTCTATGAACTTATTTGTTATGGCAACAATGTATGCCTTTATTTCCTCAAGCCAGTTTTAATATGATTTTTTGCAACTTATAATCAAAAGAGGCCTGATGTTGTAATTCATGATTATTAATATTTCCTTCATTTTATAAGCCTGCAAATGAGGCTAAGGGAGGTAAATAACTTTCTAGAATAAAAGAGACAATGACTAGCTTAGTCGGGATCAGAAGCCAGAGTTCCAAACTCCAAAACCCATTTTCATTGCAATTATGCTGAATTTTATCTCATGATACTATATTTTCTGCAAATGGTATATGGCTGATACTAATTTCAGGGATTGTAATTAGGCTGTACATAGCAGCTATATGGGACAGTAGAGGATAAATTATAATCTTGTTGAGATTATCAACTACCATGCTCACTCTGTCTTACCAGTCACACCTGGCTGCCAGAGGTAAGGGATCCAAATAGGGAGAAAAAGGTGGGAATCTCAATGTTTATTATACAATATTCATTTTATTTTCAGCCTGCAACTCTGCCATGTGCCCCATTCAGATTCTTTCTCTCTCTTACCCTCCCCAGAGAATATTTCTCCAGTCTTTCGCTAGGGTGGAAAAGTGGCAGGTACCCAATTTATCCACTCGGGTTGTGGATCTGGGGGTCTAATTGTTCCTTAAAAAGCCTTTCATCCAATTTTTCCAGTTTTTATTTCACATCTATTTGTACATCTACAGGTAACTGATCCTAAAGTTCCCAAACCATTTGGAGTTCTTGTGGTGTAAATCAGATAGCATCTTATTTCCCACAGTGTGCTCAGTGCTTTGTTGGGGCTGTTATATCAGCTACCATGCTTGCTCTGTTTTGTCAATTTCACAGTTTTGTGGCTATTGTCTCCTCTTCTGTACCCTGGCCCTTGTGAGTTTATACATTAATGAAAATTTTTTCACTGGTATATTTATAGGGTTTCATGCATCAGTGGAAATTGTAATATAATTGAGCATTAAAATAGCTTGCCATAAAAATCAACTATGCAAACATTATAATATTTAACAGTTAATTGGGAGAGGCAGGGGAAGATTGCCATGCAGAGAGGTGTGGAATTTAGTTAGTCGTCTAGGGCAGCTAGAATTTAGTTAGTCATCTAGGGCAGCTAAATAGCCAGGATCTTTTTGGAACAAATGTATGGGGAACTTCTCTTATCAGACACACATTGTACACCAGTCTGGAATGGGTGGAAGGGCTGAGATCACTGAACAGAATTATAAGCCTCCCAAGCCCTTCCCTTACTGGCATGTCATACTGTTTTGGAGTCATTTCCTGGTGGGAAAAAGAAGAAGTCTCTATTAGGAGCAAAGGAAGGTAGCTCAACCAAGTTCCAATTGCAGAATTAATTAACAAATTTGGATTGCTTTTAATACACATTCTGAGCACAGATAAGCCTGGAGAAAGCACAAGAGGAACTGGGAGTTTGCTTCTTGGCAGAGAAGAGATAGGAGTTGGCCTAGTTCTGAATATTGGAAAAGGGCTATGCCCAAAGAAAAGGGGCACACAGATCTAGGTATTAACTTTGGCTAGTGACGGGCAAAGCAGGGGGGCTGAGGTCCAGTGCTGAAAAGGGTTTCTCTCTCTCTCTCTCTCTCTCTCTCTCACTCTCTCTCTTTCTTTATCCCCCCCTCCCTCCCACCCTCCCTCCCTACCTTCCTTCCTTTCTTTCTAAACTTTTAAACAGACCATTAAATAAAGCTGCAGGCAGCCTAAAGTTTCAGCACTGTCCTGGGCAAGGGCAGAGTTAAGATATGTCTGAAAGATAAAGTAACTAGTCAGGTAAAGGAGTTAATTCTCCAATTGGCATATCTTCCCCAAGAAAAGGGGATAGGGCTCAGAAAAAGTGGTGGCTCTTATTTAGAGATTTCAAATTCCAGGGGCTGGAAAACAGAAACAATTTAGAACTGTCTTCTGCATTAACCTCTGTTTCAACCATGTCCCTGGCAGGAACAGGCTAAAAATTAAAAGGCACTGCACTACTTTATACCAGTGGGGAGGTGCAGGCTGACAAGCACACCTACTGTGCAGGATATGAAAAACACAGAACTAAGAAGCCTCACCAGAAAGACTGGCAGTCTGTTGGGTCTCATCCTCAGGGACACTTGATACTAAATACATCATCTGTGTGAGTCCTGGACCAGTCTTGTCTGGGAAAATCTGACTAGAGTCAATCCTATCTTGTAGGGCAAGAACCAGAAAAATAAGAGCTGAAAAATTCTGATCACTTAAAACAAGCTATGCCAGAGGTCTAGAATAAGTTGAATTGAAAGTCAAAGAACAGATAGAGAACAAAGTCAACATACAAGAAAACCTTAGGTAAAAGAGAGAAAATGACCTCCAGAATAAACTAATCAAGGAAATCAGATGCCTAGGCATCAGCAAAAAAATCATGAGTCATATTAGGAAGAAGAAAGATATGGCCCAATCAAAGGGACAAACACTTCAAATAAGATACAGGAGTTGAAAAAACTAATTAAAGATATCCAAAAAAAAATATTCTAAATCAAATAAAAAAAAAAACTAACAAGGTGGAGGAAAACATAGCAAAAGAGATGAAGGATATAAAGAAGACACTGTGTAACCATACAGAAGAACTTGAAAGTTTGAAAAAATAAATGGCAGTACCTATGGGAATGAGAGGAAGAATAAAAGAAATGAAAAAAAAAAATACAATGGTAAGATACAACAGTAAATCTGAAGAGGCAGAAGAAAGGATTAGTGAAATAGAGGACAGGACATCTGAAATCCTATACACAAAAGAACAGATAGTAAAAAGAATGGAAAAATATGAGCAGCGTCTCAGGGAACTGAATGACAATACAAAATACACAAATATCCATGTATGGATGTCCTAGAGGAAAAGAGAAGGGAAAAGGGGTAGAAAGAAAAGTGGAGTAAATAATCACTGAAAATGTTCTAGCTCTTACGGAAGACATAAAATTATGCATTCAAGAAAAGCAGCATACACCCAACAGAATAGATTCAAATAGACCTACTCCAAGACACTTACAAATCAATTTGTCAAATGTCAAGGAAAAGAGAAAATTCTGAAAGCAGCAAGAGAAAAGTGATCTATCACACAGAAGGGAAGCTCAACTAGACTATGTGCAGATTTCTCAGTAGAAACCTGGGGACAAGAAAGCAGTGGTTTGAAATATTTAAGATACTGGAAGAGGAAAACTGTGAAACAAGTATTCTATATCTGGCAAAACTGTTGTTCTAAAATGAGGGAGAGTTTAACATATACTGAGAGAGTGTATGGACAACAGGACTGCTCAACAAGAAACACTAAAGGGAGTGCTACAGGCAGATAGGAAAATACAGAAGTGAGAGGTTTGAGAAGCATTTAGAAATGGAAACTATCAAGAAGGGTAAAAAGATAGAGAAAAATAAGATATGATGTATAAAATCCAAAAGAGAAAATGGTAGAAAAAAGTACTGCCTTTACAGTATTAACATTAAATGTTGATGTATTAAACTACCCATAAACTATAATGGCATAAAGATAAGTATACTGAATAATGGAATTGAACTGAGTGTTCAGAAATTGATCCTATCATCTACAGACAATTGATCTTTGATAAGTGGTCAAGTCAACTCAACTGGGACAGAGCACCCTCTTCAATAAATGGTGCTTGGAGAACTGGACATTCATATCCAAAAGAATGAAAGAGGACCCTTATCTCACACCTTATACAAAAATTAACTCAAAATGGATCAAACACCTAAACATTAGAGCAAAGAGCACAAAAATTTTAGAAGAAAATGTAGGGAAATACTTTTTAAAGATCTTGTGATAAGAGATGGTCTCCTAGAGTTTAGACCCAAATGGTATGCAATGAAAGAAGAAATAGATAAATGGGATCTCCTCAAAAATTGAATACTTTTGTGCATTAAATGACTTTGTTAGGAAAATAAAAGGTGGCCTATGCAATGGGAGACAATATTTGGAAACCACATTTAAGATAAAGGTTTAATATCCAGAATATATGAAGAGATCCTACAACTCAACAACTAAAAGACAAGCAAACCAATTTAAAATTGGGCAAAAGACATAGACATATACTTTTCTGAAGAGGAAATAGAAATGGCTCAAAAACATGAAAAGATGCTAAACTTCACTGGTTAGTTGGGAAATACAAATCACAACTACAATGAAGGGTAGGCCATGGTAGCTCAGCAGGCACAGCTCTTGCCTGCCGTACCAGAGACCCAGGTCCAATTTCCAGTGTCTGCCCATGCGAAAAAAAGAAAGAAAAAAACACACAGTGAGATATCATCTCACATTTACTAGAATGGCTATTATTAAGAAAACAGAAAATGACAAGAACTGGAGAGGATGTGGAGAAAGAGGCACACTTATTCACTATTGGTGGGAATGTAGAATGCTGCAACTGCTCTGGAAGTCAGTTTGGCAGTTCCTAAGGAAACTAAGTATAGACTTGCTATATGATATAGCAGTCCCATTACTCAGTATATACTCAGAGGAACTGAAGGCAGGAAAATAGATGGACACTTGTACACTGATGTTTATAGCTGCATTATTCATGGGTTACAAGTGACAGAAACATCCCAAATGTCCATCAATAGATACATGGATGAACAAACTGTGGTATATACATATGTTGGAATATTACAGAACTGTAAGAGAGAATAAACTCGTGAACCATGTAACAACTTGGATAAACCTTGATGATATTATGTTGATCAAAATTACCCAGAAACAAAAGGACGAATACTAGATGGCCTAACTAATAGGAAATAACTATAATGAGCAAACTCTGAGAGTTAAAATTGAGCTCAGGAGATAGAAAGAGGGTAGAGATTGGGCATTTGATACTGAATAAGTACATAATGTTCAACAAGAGTGATTGTAAATATTCAGAAATGGATAGCAAGACACACACAAAAAAAGATCTGAGCTTTTTTGGTTGAAAGAAGAAGGCTCAGGGCATGTATAATACCAGAAGGAAGATAGAGGATAAAATCTGGGACTATATAATTTAGCAAAACTTAGAGTGGACAATGATAGTGATAAAGCACACAAATACAAGAAAGTTTTTACATGAGGGAGAATAAATGAATGTCACCATTGCAAGGTGTTGAAAATGGGATGGAATATAGAAAAAATACAGTCAGTGCAAACTAGAGTATATTTAAAAGTAGCACTGCAATATTCTTCCATTAATTGCAACAAAGGCAATATAACAAAACTCAATAAGAGGGGGATATAATATAAGGGAGGTACATGGGATTCTTGGTGGTGGTGTTTCTTCTTTTTATTTCTTTTATTCTTTTAAAATTATTTTTTAAATTTTAATGTATTTTTTTTCGTCTTTCCTTGAAGAAGAGATGGAAAAGTTCTCATATAGATTGTGGTGGTGAATGCAATAACTATGTGATTATACTGGGAACTATTGATTATTCACTTAGGATGGATTGTATGGTGTGTGAATAAAACTGTTTAAAAAATAAACAGGAAGTTACAAATTTTGGAGAAGATGTGGAGAGAGATATATACCTATTCACTGTTGGTAGGGAAGTAGAATAGTATAGACCTTCTGGAAGGCAGTGGTGATACTCCACAGGAGGTTAAGTATAGGGTTGTCATATAATCCTGCAAGCCCATTATTTGGTATGTACTTGGAAGAACTGGAAGCAGGGACACGAATAGATATTTGCATACTGGTATTTTGTGGTGGCATTATCCACAACTTGCAATGGATGCAGGTGGCCTAATGGTACATCAACAAAAGAATGGAAGGGCAAACTGTGGCATACATATACAATGGAATACTGAGCAGGTGCAAGAAGAAATGAAGTTGTGAGGAAGGCAACGAGATTCATTCAGAACCATGAGGACATTATGTTGAGTGAAATAAACCAGAAACAAAAGGACAAATATTGTAAAGCAGCACTAAATATAAAGTAACTATAATGAGCAAACCCTGAAAACTGAATTTGAGAGCATAGGTTATCAGGGGCTAGAATGTGGCTAGAGATTGGGCAATTGACAAGGAGTACAGAATACTCAACAAGGGTTATTGTAAAGGTTCCTAGACTGTAAACTCTTACAGCAATGACATCTATTCCTGAATTTTAACTGTTATCTCTAAATTCAGAGATGATGAGCTCTTTGTATATAACCGAGTAGTTCCTTAGAAATTTGGGTATCTGTGTGACATCCAAGACTCAAGGTTAGAGTACTACAGCTCTGAATATCAGCATTACTTCAATCAGCAACTATTAAAGAAATTGAAAAGAGATTAGACTTCAATTAGATATCTGAATTAAATGGACTTGGTTGGGACAAAGGTAAAATAAAATTAAGGTAATGGATGATACTGACTAGTTTAAAACTTCAACTTTTGTGTGAAACCAAGAAGTGATGTTTATTTGGTACAAAATTTATATTTTTCCATAGCAAACTATCTAATTTAACCTGTATGTTCAGTTTATCCAAACAACATAATTATGTGGAACCCAGAATAGGGAATATGATCTTCTTATTCTGTACAGGTTAATGTAATACCCTGATAGATTCTATAACATATTGGGGAGAAAATAAAAAAGTATTTGCAAAGACCCCTTGAGAGACTGGAGGAAAATGTGGAAACATTAAACTTCCCCACCTGGGGAATTCCTGATATTTTCACAAGCATTAGGGAATCCCAATTTAATTTGTCAAACTCTTGATCTTGGAACTTGTCCTTATGGAACTTATTCCTGTATCAGAGAAGCTAAGCCTACTTATAATTATGCCCATGAGTCACCCCCAGAGAATCTCTTTTGTTGCTCAGATATCGTCTCTCTCTCTCAGCCAACTCTGCAAATAAACTCACTATTCTCCCCACCACGTGGGACATGAATCCCAGGGATGTAAATCTACCTGATAATGTGGGACAGGACTCCCAGGGATAAACCTGCCCTGGCATCATGCAAATGAGAATGACTTCTTGACCGAAAGGGGGGGAAGAGAAATGAAACAAAACGAAGTTTTAATGGCTGAGAGTTTTCAAATAGAGTCAAGGTTACTCTGGAAGTTATTCTTATGCATTATATAGATATTCCTTTTTAGTTTCTAGTGTATTAGAATAGCTGGAAGGAAATACCTGAAACTGCTGAATTATAATCCAGTAGACAGGATTCTTGATGATAATTGTATAATTATATTACTTTTTATTGTGTGACCATGGGATTGTGAAAATCTTGTGACTGACACTCCCTTTATCCAGTGTACAGCCAGATGAGTAATAAAATAAAAACAAAATAAATAAATAATAGAGGGGGATAAGTCTACGGGATGTTTTGGGTATTCTTTTTAATTTTAACTTTTCTTTTCTTGGAGTGATGAAAATATTCTAAATTTGATTGCAGTGAAAAATTCACAAGTATATGATGATACTGTGAGCCATTGATTGTATACCTTGGATGGATTATTTGTTGTGCAAATATATCTCAAAATGCATTAAAATTATAAGAAAGCCACAATAAACAAACAACTTGACATTGGGAAAATATATAGACCAATGTAATTGAGTGGAATGTTTAGAAATCAATTCCCATATCTTTGGGGAACTGAATTTCACAAAGGGACAAAAATCACTCAATTGGAAAAGAAAAGTCTTTCCAAAAATGGTTCTGGTAAAACTGAATCTCTGTATTCAAAAGAATGGAGGCAGAACTCTACCCCCCCCACACACACACACATAAATTCTCAGTGCAGAAAAGACCTAAATATAACTGCCAGAACTATAAGAAGAAGACAGAGAGGCATCTTCAAGTACTTGTGTTATGTAATAGGTTCTCAGGCTTCACACTCAATGCACAAGCAACAAAAGAAAACTAGATAAATAGTACCTTATCAACAGTAAAATATTTTGTGCATCAAAGGATTTTATCATGAAAGTAAAGCAACAATTTTCACGAGGGAGACAATATTTAGAAATTGTAAATGTAAAGAATGTTTAATATCTGGAATATGCAAAGAAATTCTGCAACTCAATAACAAAAAGACAAGCTAATTTTAAAAATGGGCAAAAATTATATATAGACATACATAGTTCTCCAAGATATGTACAAATCGCCAAAAAGCACATAAAAGCTGCTCAACATGATGAGACATCAGGTAAATGCAAATCAAAACCACAATTCACATCCACTAAAGTAGCTACTGTTAAAACAATAACACCACCAAAACTGCAAGTGTTGGTGAGAGAGAGGGCAAATAGTAATACTCATTCGCTGCTGGTGGGAATGTAAAATAGTGCAGCCGCTGTGAAAAGTAATTTGGCAGTTCTTTAGAAAGTTAAGTATAGAATTACCATAAGACCCAGAAAACCCATTTCTAGGTGCATACCCCAAAGAATTGAAAGCAGGGACATGAACAGATATAAGCACACCAATGTCAATGGATATTTTTCACAGTCACTATAAGACAGAAGCAACCCAAATGACTAGCAACAAATGAATAAACAAAATGTGGTGTGTGTATATTATCTCATTGTAAAAAAGGAAGGAAGTTCTGATACACATGATAACATGAAGGGACCTTGAAAACTTCATATTGAGTGAAATAAACTGGATAAAAAGGGCAAATATTGTATAATTTCACTGCAATTATACAGTGAATTTACTTCAGTGCTTACTGAAGTAAGCAAATTCAGAGTCAGAAACTAGCCAAGGGCTCAAGTGGGGGTAGGAAATGGGGAGTTAATTCTTTTTGACAAAGAATTTCTTTTTGGTATGATGTAAAATATGGGACTGAATGGTGGTGATGGTAAACCAGCATTAACGTCAATTATGTCTTTGAGTATTGTTAAAAAGGGGAAATTTTAGGTTGTATATATGTTGCTGG